>JAQMCX010000007.1:554862-569532 GCA_029814765.1 Acanthurus leucopareius
ACACACAGAGACACACACACACACACACACACACACACACACACACACACACACACACACACACACACACACACACAACATTACACTTTGATGTCATATAGAAACATCGTAGACTCTGTTGTTAACCGAGTGTGTTGGCAGCAACAATATTCCTGTATTTATCATCTCTCTTCATCATTTGTTTGCTTCTTTTTCTTACTTTTTATTAATAACTTATTTTCTAAGTGTTTTAACTTAAACTTAAATGTATCACATGAGAAAATTTAACTTTGTTTAGAGAAATGAGTTTAACTACTTTAACAAAAAGAGATCTCCAGCTTCAAGGGGTCTTTAAATCACCTCTAATACTGATTGATAAGTTCATGTCCTGAGGTGGAAGGGGTTGAGTCCCACGGCTCTCGTTTCACACACATGCAGTGAAGCTCTTTGAGGGATTATGCAGAAAGTTTGAGGTTAATAACTTCTGTTTTTTCTGTTTCAAGTAATTGAAAACTTGCCCTTCATGGAGATCTTAAACTTATTAACATTCCATTTTGTACTTAATTAGTTCAGTGACAGAAGTTAGAAACATTTTGAACTCGAGAAAAACTGAAAATGTTTTCTTTAAAGACCAAACAGAGCAGCAACATCTGCATTTTTAAACATTTCCTGAACAAAAGTATGAATTCCAGTTTTATAATCGTGTGAGTGTGACTGCATAAGTGATGTATGGGACTACAAAACACACACACACACACACACACACACAAACACACACATACAAAAACACACACAGCTCTGTTTCTGTTCATTCCTCCCTTCATGTTTCTTCTTCCCTCTTTCCTCTCAGCTCAACACTCCCGTCATCCTCTCCCCTCAGCTGCTCATGTTTCTGCTCGTTTATGTCATCATTTATAAACTCACGTATGGAATATGAACACCTGAGAAGACCCCCAGCAAAACACACAGCCCCCCCCCCTAAAAAATTCAGAGTTTAGAGCCACAAACAATCACTTTCAAATCTGTAGATCAGTTAAAAATTCGGAGCATTTTTGGGGATTTTATAGATATTTATTCCTGAATGTAAACTGTGGTGTCATCTGCGTATAGAGATATACAGAATAAAATTAAACATGAAATGATACACAAAATTTTAAGCAAGTTTTCATCAATGATACCAAAAGCAACAAAAAAATTGTAGTTTATTCTCTAGAACATGTTGAGGTCAGATTCTCTGAAGTTTGTCTTACTCCTCCTGTCTTAAAATAAAAGATTTAGTTTGATCAGCAACAGCGACTCTCTTATATTATAACAAAATAGCACCTTTTAGACCAAATGGCATTCTAAAACAAACGTTTTCTTCTTTGACAGTGTTTTGGTGAAAGTTACTTAAAGAATTGAGCTCAAACTTTATCTACCTGCTCCAGGTGTGTCTGCATCCCACAGATCCATAAAGTGCATTATGTGAATCTGCATGTTTCCATCACACAAACAGCAAAGTTTGTGTAACGAACCCTTCAGTAACATCTCATGCATTTCTTCATTTCTTCATAAACTATTTTTTGAATAGTCTAAAATAATGTGAGAAAATTATTTAATGATGAGAGTTAATGACTTGATGGTACAATCATGGGGTTATTAATGAGCTAATTATTCATTTTTTACACTGATGTTAAAAAGACATTAAATAGGACATGAGCAGCTTTTGAAGCGTGTTTAGAAGTGAAATAACGGCGTGATATTTATATATAAATTATATATACATTTATAAATTAATGTTCAGTGTAGGTTTATCTTCTTCTTCTTACCTTTACTCTCACACTCATTGAGCTCATCTGATGTAATTAATTAGTGTTTAATGAAAACAAAACACAGATGCATTTTAATTTTATAGTTACTCACATATTCACGTCTTACTTTTTTAACTTTCCAATTCTTTAGTTGTCAGATTTAGTCTTAAGTCACATTAATATTAAGTAATTAAAACAGTACCTTTCCAGAAATCTTACTATCTTCTTCTCATTCCAGATAAATTAAAACTCTGACGTTTTTCAGACTAATGTTGTTGCACATAATCATTGTATATACTGACCGTGTGTTTATGAGTGAATCATCTTAAAAATCATCCCACGACTTCATGTAAAAACTGATTCTTCACAAATTTAAGAGCATTGAACATGTCAAACCCTGTGTGTGGTGTGTGTGTGTGTGTGGTGTGTGTGTGTGTGTGCGCGTGTGTGTGTGTGTGTGTGTGTGTGTGTGTGTGTTCACTCCATCATCCTTGTTATTTTTCCTCAGTTTCGAGCTCTGTAACACAGTTTTGTATCATTGTTATCAGCCTGTGTTGTTTTCATGGTTCACTGTTATCGTTTCTTCTTCATGGTTTCTGTTGCATGACCGTCTGTCCGTCTGTCCATCCGGCCCTTCAGTCCGTCCCTCACTAACACACACTCCTTGAATAAACCCTGGCAGAACCAATCGCTGCTCTCAGACGTGTCCTGGTGTGTCTGTCGGTGTGTTCTTCATGTTCATTTCTCTCCACAGTGTTCATGTAGATGTTCTCATGCGGTCACCATCTTCAGCATTTAGTTTTACATTGATGTTGTTATTTTTCATCTCATGTTCTTCACTGGTTTTCCATCCTGGAGCTGTAACATGTAAATACATCATCATCTTTCTGTGGATTATCACCTGGTTTGCATTAGATCGTTTTCATTGGTACAGATCAAAATCAACAGACTAAAAAATGTTCAAATAACCTTCAGAAGTCTTGAAACTGGACATTTTCTTTTAGAGTAGAACAAGGAATAATAATTATTAGACCAGATTTTCATTCAAGCATTCCCCATTTATTCCAGTGTTTGATAAAAATAAAAACATAGTTTGTTATTTCTGCAGTAAGAAGACAAGTTTGGGAACGCAGAAGCTAAAATAATCAGTTCTCACCTGTCTGTTTCGAACTGCAGCCAGTTTCAGAGGAGATAAATCGAGGCTGGTGTCGGTCCAGCTCTGCCTAATGAATGTTTTCAGGATGTTTTTGTAAATATTTTAATAAAAAGCCTTAGAGTTGAAACAGAATTTTAATTTACAGCTTGTAAAACTGGTCCAACCCTCGTCGAGTTGCAACAAGCAGCTGTAAATCTGTGAAAGGGTCCAAACTCAGATGAGCTCTTAGATTTCGTCCGACTCTAATCGAGCTTCAGGTAAATGCCTTCAGGCTCTCAGTAAACACTCACCTGATTGGTTTAGCTGCCGCCAGGCTCTTAATAAAAGCTCCCAGGATCGGTCCAGCTCTCGCAGGCCTTCAGTTAAAGGTCCCAGGATTGATCCAGCTTCTCAAAAAGAGCCTCCATCACTCGTCCAGCCCTGGAAGAGCTCAGTAAACAGGGTAATAAGCATCTGGTTGGAGTGGGTGTGGTGTTCTGATACTTGGCCAATCGCATTCTCCCCTCACCAATAATGAATAATGACGCCCAATAATGAGTTCCAAGCAATTTTTGTGATAATTGTTTGAGATTTCTGTGTGGTTTTTGTTCCTCTCGTCTGCTGGCTTCTTGTCTCTCTTCTCACTGTCCCACATGTTGTTTGTACCTGAAGTGATGTTGTGATTGATGTGATTGATGATTGCATGTCCTAACACCTGTAATCGGTGCATGATCAGACCTCGTTACCTGTCTGTGCTCTCAATGTGCCCCGCAGATGTTTTTCTAATCAGTACTGGAATCCAGCGCCGAGCTCACACCATTAAACACTAAAACACAAGAGCTTCAAACGCATAAAAGGCTGTTTAAGTCGAGTGTTATAAGATTAGTTTCAACAGTTTTGTAAAATGTATTTCAGTAAATTCTTTACTTTCACTTTGACATCTGGAAGTTGTAACTGAACTAGGAATTTTTAGGAGTTTTAACCTTAAAGTTTTATATATTCAGGTGTATTGAGCCTGAGTTGAGGAGTAACGTGTTGATGAAAGCTGCAGCCTTCAGGGTTGCAGACAAACAGCAGACGTGTTCAGATGTTTCAGAGTGATTTCACAGCCTGTTTCTGCTCCGCTCTGCATGCTGCAGCTCTGATCCTGTGATTTACAGCTTCTGTTGTGACAGACATGCATCCATCCTCAGCTCCTCTGACTCCGCCCTCTCTCCTCTGTCTCCAGGAGAACGTTGCAGGGGGTGAGGTGGTGAACGGGGTGACAGAGCCCAGCCCCGCGGGGTCTCCAGGGGCGTCTCGCAAGGGCAAAGCCAGCCAGGCAGCGACTCTGCCAGCCAAGACCCAGCAGGAGGCTCCGACGTCCCAGCTGGAGGGCTTCCTGCACCGCAAACACGAGTGGGAGGGGCATAACAAGAAGGCTTCAAGCAGGTGGGAGGCGTCAGGTGTTCGAACACAGCACGAGTCTCTGCTGCTTCAGAGTTTATTAATTCTGTAAAATAAAAATGTCTTCCCTGAAATAAGATGCTTTAAAACCAAGTGATGTTCGGTCGTCAATGAAGCTGTTATCTTTGAGGACTCTGGCTGTGATATTGATCAGTTATCGGTCTCTGGCTGTGTCTCTGCAGGTCGTGGCACAACGTGTACTGTGTGATAAACCAGCAGGAGATGGGTTTCTACAAGGATCAGAAGAGCGCCAGTCAGGGGATTCCCTACCACAGCGAGATCCCAGTGAGCCTGAAGGACGCCGTCTGTGAGGTGGCGCTGGACTACAAGAAGAAGAAACACGTCTTTAAGCTCAAGTGAGAATCCTGATGATGGAAACTCAGTTTGGCTCTACAACTGAAAGCTGAACTGAGAGATGTTTGTTATTTCGTCCTGGTTAAAGGATCATTATGTTAGTTATTATTTCCCTCAATGAGTCTCTCAGGTTGGTTTAATAGACTCATACTGAGATTTTCACACTGTGATGGAGAGTTTAGAGGCAGCAGCTGTGCAGGAGGACACCTGAGGGGGAGATGCTGCTTGAAGTTTGAGTCAGAAAACCCTCAGAGGATCATTATCATCCATGAATCAGCTAGAAACCAGAGAAGAAAGAGGCTCCTTACATCTGCAGAACCTCACTGAGAATCCTCGTGTTTTTAAGTTTTCTTCAGTATCACAGGGATCCAGAGACAGTTTCCTGCAGACTGAAGCTGCTGACGGATAACTCTGCACAGTTAAAATGGATCCACGATGAAAACATGTGAAACAAATACAGGATCAATTATTAACAGTCAGCAATTTACTGTTAAAGTTTTACAAATGACAGAAACTGTAGTTCCACCACCCAGAGTGAGATTATTGACTGAATATAAGACAAAGATCAACAACAAGAAAAACAAAATCCACTGATTTTTAATGTTAAACTGATTATTATTCAGACGTTTTTAAGACTCAGGATGTCTCATCAACTCCAGGCTTCACTGACACGTCAGAGATCATCAATCAGCTTTGAAGCATCAATCAAACTAATCAATCGTTACTTATTAAGATTAAAGATCTGTGTGTGAAACTGTGAGTCTGTAAACTTGTTATTTAACTCTGATTCTCTGACTCCTGCAGGATCACTGACGGGAACGAGTATCTCTTCCAAGCCAAAGATGATGTAAGTCAAAGAAAGAAAATCCTTCCACCTTCACGACTCACTTCCTCTCCTCCGCCACCTTTTCTGTTTCTGTTTATTAAATATTTTACATTCCAGTGACACTTCACACACACACACGCACACACACACACACACACACACACACACACACACACACACACACACACACACACACACCATTAAATGTTCACAGTGTTCTGTAGAGTGATAGCTAACATTCATATTTGTATAAGTAGAAGCTGCTGTTGGTTTGAACAACAAATCAGAACAAAACTCAGCTGTAATAAAGTAAAATGGCGGATGCAGAAACCGAAATGTTGGCAGATGTTTTACATAAATAAAAATGTCCTTTCTATCTGCTCACAGCAACATCACAGAGTTTTAAAAACAGTTTGTTAAATATTTTCTTTTCTTCTCTTTAACGCTGATTTAAAGTGTTCAGTCTGTTTCGGTGCAGCAGCTCCTCCTTCTAACTCCTCCCTCCCTCTCTGCTCCTCTTCATCCTCCAGGAGGAGATGAACGTGTGGATCTCGGCCATCTCGGCCGCCATGTCGGGTGAGAAGTCGGAGGTGACCCCCAGCAGCCATAGCACGCCCGCCCCCGCCGCTCGCGCTCAGACGCTGCCGGCCTCCGTCGCCTCGGCGACGGCGGCTGAGTCCAGCCCAGGCAAACGAGAGAAAGACAAGGAGAAACGCTTCAGTCTGTTCAGCAAGAAGAAATAGACGCTCCTCCTCCTTCCCTCCTCCTCCTCCTCCCTCTGCTCCTCCTCTTCCTCCCTCTGGTGCTGTTTGGGGTCGCTCCTCATTATCGATCCATCTTTGGTCAAATATTCGTTGAAGATGTCAGCTCGTAGCAACTGATGCTGTAATAACTTAAGTAACTGCTCCAAATGTGACTCGATTTACCTTTAAATGGATTTAAAGTTCATTCAAACTGTCGACGTCCTAAATTGCCAGATAGTGTAATAACATCAAATGATAATCATGTGAGTTAATGAGGAAAAGTTGCGGTCGATGCAGTTGCAATTAAAAAATAAAATCCCAAACAGCCACTTTCTCTCTTTCTTCTTTCTCTTCTGCCTTCGTCCTCCTCCTCCTCTTCCTCTCAAAGCGTGACTCCAGCATGCAAGCTCCGAGCCAAAACTCTCCACTCTGTGCCTATCAACCGTCCGGTCCGGCTCAGAGCGACAGTACAGCTGCAACACAACACCTGTATCCTCTGTTCAGTTTTTCTAAGAGAAGGAGCAGAAGAACCAACAAGAAAAGATCCAACTGAAGGAAGAAAAGGTGAAACGGGGTCTGAAAACGCTTCGGGCAGCTGCTGTCAGAAAAATACAAACCAGTTTGCCGCTGAACAACAACAACACGATGTAGAGGAGTTCCCACAATATTCCTGTTTATTATTCTTATTGCTATAATTTGTGTTTTTTAGCTCCTATGGTTTTTGTTTTCTTCTCTGCTTTCTCATCACCCCGGCTTTTCGTCGACTACTGCCTTTCGTGGGTTGTGTTTACGCTCCCCGGTCGTCTCAGTTCTTTTTGTTTTGTCTTAGTTTTTTGGGAAGTTGTAGGTAGTTCCTGTTAGAGTCCATCCTCAGTTTTTGCGAGGCCTTGTCTTTGCAAGATGACGTGTATCCCTCTGTAGTGGGGAAAACTGAGACCACAGCGGGGTAAACCTCTGGAATTACACGTCTGTAATCTGAATCGATGTGAAATTATAAAAAAAATACTGAATCATTTTGTGACGGTGCAGAAAAATGCAATGCACGTTTTAAAAAAACTCCACACATTTTGTGCACTGAATAGTTCTGCTCCTCTGCTGTGGTCATGAGGCTGTGTGAAGTCCGGTGCTGTCTAATTCCTGCAGCATCGAGCGCAGAAGCGGCGGCTGTAATTCGGAGCGTTACCCTGCGGTGCTTTGAACTGTATGTATAACTTGTGTATAACAAACTGTTAAAAATAAACCTGTGTTTAATTTCACCTATTATTATTATTATTATTACTACTAATAAGACCTACAGACCATAATAAGCTTCATTGAGTATAACTTTCTTTACCTGAAAACCTAACGATATGTACACTTAACAAATCTAAAGGAAGGAGCTGTCGAGTCGCAGCGAACCGACTCGATGGGGAACAAATAACTGAGACCAGTAAGAATGTTTGTTAACTCAAACTTAAAAGCATCCAGTAAGTTTTATTTCTACTCTTTTTACATTTTTGAAACATCCTCTTCTGCCCTCAGTTACCCGGAGTCTGTTTTTGTTTCCTTCCGTTTGTATTTTCTGTTCCTCCGTTCAGTTTCGTCTGAAGGTTAATTTAGTCTGACAAGTGCGGAGACGTAGATGTTCTATAAAAACTAAATTACTTTAAGCATTGCTGTTAAGTGGGCGAGTTGGTTCTAAGAAGCATTTACTGAAAGTGAGTTATGTTGCAGAATAATGGTCGCTTGCTTGTTGGCTTCAGCACTCCATTTTTTTAGGTTTCAGACTTTTCCCACCAACGATCGCAGAGAAATCTGTAGAGTTATATGACCTCTACGGAAGTTCTTACATGACAAAATTAACAGAGGAAATTCAAGCTGAAATCAGATTTAAAAGTGTCTAAAACTTAAATTAACCCTGAATATGATGCTAATGTTAAAATCAGGAGACGTTTTAACAATTTCTGATAATCGCCCGATAATCTTGTTGTTGAGTGATTTGATTTCACAATCAGGGAAAATTTACAATCATAACAACCTGAATCAGATGTTTTCTATGGAAGTCTGTTACTATATTTCATAAAATCTGCCTCAAGAGCTGTTTTGGAGGCGAGTTTAGAGTCTAAACTCTAAACTTTGCTTTTAAAACCAGCTCGACTGAAGCTGAATTTGTTCTGTGCTCACTTGTCATTTTGTCACTAATGAACTTCCGTACATGCCAGCAGGAATTATCCCAGTGAGAGGTGGGTGTGTTTGTTTTTCCACAGCAGGTGGTGGGGTTGGCGGGGTGGGGTTCAGGCTTTGAAAACTCTTCGCTCTTCTTCGGTGGTCGGTCCTGAAACGGTTTGTTTTGTTTCTGTATGCTACATTCTCTGGCAATTTGATAAATATAGTGTGCATTCCTCTGTCACTGTAACCATAGTAACAAGATATTTCTTCATATTGCACAATCAACGATGCCACGATGGGGGTGGGCGGGGTCAGGGTGGGGTGGGCGGGCCGGGTTTGTAGGTGAGGTATTCAGTGTGATGTGGACCGGGGGTCACTGCTAGTTGGATCTGCACCCGTAGACTTCCCCCCATCTCTGTTAAATATGTGCAAAAAGCCATTAAAATGCTTTTAAAATGAATCAAACGTGTGTGTGTGCGATATTAATTCAGATCATCCTGCTGACTCACACCAAAGCTACACACACACATCAAAGCTACACACACACACACACACACGCACACACGTAACAAGCATCTCAAAGCCTGTTAATGTATTTAATGTTTATGTTATGACATCTAACCTGTGACTTTATGGAGGATCATCTTTAAAAACATGCTGACATCGAAATGAGCTCTGGAGGGGCTTCAGAGTTTCCACATAAACAACAACAATAAATAAATATAAATAAAATAAACCAATAAATAAACAAACAAACCCAACAATGTGGAATCACATTTCAGGTCCAAGTTCACATTATTATTCACTGTTATTGTCCTCTCCGGACTTCCGTACCTACAGGCCTGAAACTGAATGACAGAGTTTGTTGGCTCAGAAAGACTCGGTGATGACGTCGTCACTGCAGAAACAGTTTCTGATCTTTTAAAACATTTCAGCAGAAACTTTTTTCACTCAGTTTTTTAAAAATAGTCTCAGATTGTTTTTATTGAGTCTGTGAATCACTGACACATCAGAGTGAATCAGTCCAAAACTGTTTGTTCCTGCAGAGATCCGAGTTTCTCATCAGCCCAAACTGAGTGACCCTGTGTGTGTGTGTGTGTCTGTGTGTCTGTGTGTCTGTGTGTGTGTGTGTCACACTGCGGGAAGCAGGGATTTGTCAGGATTACAAACTCCATGCAGAGTGTTTAATTAAACTCACACAGACTCTTTGTTTGCACTTTCTGTCTCTGGGCCTGTTTTCTCACCACAGATACAAAACTTTATTTATAACTCACAGAAAAAAACAAGTTTAATCCAAATGCAGCGATGATCAAAACACAATTTTGTTTAGCAAATTTTTTTTTCAGTATTTCTTTGTATTTTTTGTTAAATAAGATCAATCTATAAACCATCAACAACCACCTGATGTTTGAGCAGAGACATCAGACTCTTTCATTATCCTTCAAACTTTTATAAAAAACCTCAAATAAACCAGTTTAGAGTTCAGTGTCTTTTTGTATTTTGTCCACAGGGTGGCGCAGCATACCAGCAGAACACAGATGGTGAATAACATGTCAGATGATGAATCATTTGGGCCTATAAAACATTATAAAGCATTAATACACAAACATTTTGAATAAAACTTTATTTAAACTCTGCACTCATACAACCCCCCCACCGTGTAACAACTGGGAATACTCGAGTACAGCCCAAGTTTTGTACTTCGAGTACTTGAGTACTCTGCACTGGAGTACTTTCTTTAGATCTGTTTCCAGCTATGAGCTCAAACACACAACTTTTCACAGCTCCGTGAGGAAGATGGTGATGATGATGATGGTGATGATGATGCAGATGTGAGAACATGGGTGAGTCTAAATCCCGTGTGGGCTCTGTCTAATCTCTGAAACATCTCCCTTTATCTTTACCTGGAACACGGATCTCAGGTGTTTGACTGTGAAACATGAAGCCAGAGGTTAAAGTCCAGATGTTGAGTGAATCTCTGAACCTCTCACACTCGGTGACTCCTCTCTAATTTATTTCTAATTATCTGTTTAATTTTATTTAAAGTTGTGGCGCCTGAAGGTTTTAATCTAACAAACTATAAATCCACCGATAATAAAACGTTTGTTTGAAATTAAAAGTGTAACTTTCCTCAGTTTTCCTCCTTCAGCTCCTCTCGTCTCTTCAGCACCGCGGACAGCTCCTCCTCCTCCTCCTCCTCCTCCTCCTCCTCCGACGCAGCTGCTGGTATTTGTAGTTTTTTGTTGCCTTCTGACTTCTTCTCTGACAAAAACACGTGAATTGTGATGAAGAGAAAGACACAGAGCCCCACAATCCTTTGCGGTCGTGCGTCCTCTCCAGCGGAGCCGGGGTGTTTTCTCTCCGTGCGTCATGGTTACCTCCCGAGTCCGAGCTGCCACAAGCGCGTGACAACCTGCTGTAATGATACAGGAAGTGTGAAGGTCTGACCTTCAAAATAAAACATGAAATATTACAGGATGTATTATGAATCAAATTAAACGATAAAGTGGTTATGAATGTTAAACAAAATAAATCAAGGAAACATAAAAATACTTTAAGAGGTTATTTTATCAAATTCAAATCACATGATTAGACAATTTAATAGGAAACAATAGCAAAAATATTCTGCTGTTTATCCACACACAGGAGAGAAGAGAAATAAAAGTTAGAAACTGCTGTGAAAATGAAAAGCAGCAGGTTAAAGACAGTAGGCTAACAGATATGAAAGAAATACTTAAAATCCTAACAAAAGTATCAGGTACAAACAAACAAAATATATGAAATGTTTACATTTTTATAAAAGGCTAATATTAATAAAGGTCAAGAAAATAGGCTAAAAGGTCTGTGTCAAGTTTTTGAAAATCTGTCTACGTTTTTCTGTGAAGTATAAACGGTCATTTGAAATTACTGTGATTATATTACACCTTTATTGTATATTTTTTAGGAATTATAATTCATCAACTGTCAGATGAATTAAGACCACAAATTATCATCTTAAATGTAATGGAGTAAAAGCAACTATGCAGTAACTAAAGTTAACAGACTTGAAAGTACGAGTGTTGTCGTTACTTTGCATCATCGACTCTCCTGACTGGATGTTGGCATCCTCGCCCGACTTCACATCATCCAGACTCATGCTTTTATTCTTTAGGCTCCTCACGGGAAACGCATTGTGATGACGTGTTCTGTGGTAACTTGACTCTTCTGCGTCTGTCAGCCGAAAACGAGCGAGAAAACATCACAGTGCTGAGACTCGGCGGTCAGGGAGGGTCTCCGCCTGGCGTCCAGAGTCCGGTGCACCGATCAGCTGAGCCTGTCTGTCTGTCTGTCTGTCCACCTGTCTGCCCGTCTGCCTGTCTGTCCGTCTGAGGGTGGAGGCGCTCAGCTGCAGCGGGAGGATGCTCTCCTCCTGCCGGGAATCAGGACTTTCCTCTCCCGTCAGGCGGCCGGGATGCTGCGGTGTGAGCGCGGGGCTTCTCCCCTCCTCTGCCCGCTGAAGTTGGACCATCCGCGGTGATGAAACACTTGTTTTTCTCGCTCTCTCTCCTTCTTTCTCTTCGGCTCTTTCCGGAAGTCACCGATCTTTTTTTTTTCAGTGGAAATAATCCGCCTCTTTTATTTTGAGATTTTGGATTATTCCTCAGTTTGTCCTCCTGACTCTGCTGGGTTTTACTCACGCACAGATTTGTGAATGGGTTTATGAGCCGCCGCACGTCCCCCTCCAGCCCCGGCTCCGTGCGTGATCCTGCGGGGGGAGAGGATGCTGTGAGCACACGGGGGGAAACGGGAGGAAAACACACCCGTGCTGAAGCGCCCATGGCTGGTACCGAGGTGGAGGATTAGTGTGAGGAGGGATTATATTTTCCAGGAGCAGAAGCCTCCATCAGTTCTGCTGCTGTTTTTTTTTTGTCTCTTTGGATTTTTTTTTTCGGACACGTCGAGAAGTTTCCTCACGCGTGAGAACATTTCCACCGTTTCTCCTCCTCCATCGTTTTATTTCACTGTGGAAAAGTAAACACTCTCACTGTGTGTGTGTGTGTGTGTGTGTGTCGGTGGGTTAAAACCTGCCAGACTGAGGCGGAAACTGTGAACGAGACACCGAGCGCGCGCCTGTGAAACTAAAGTAACCTCATCATAAAAACAGAAAAGTGCGTCTGATGTTTTAACTGTTGAAGACCACAAGGCATGATGGGAAAAAAGCTCCACAGAGTCAAATAAAATACTGTTAGAGATCAAGCTGAAAAATTTGAAAAACTATTGAAACACTGAAGAGATGAGAGCGAAAAACTGCAGAAACACGATAAATCATGTTAAAATTATGTGAAAATATTTCAGTAAAGTCAATATTTTCCATCACAGACACTTTGAAAGGAGCCACAAACACAAAAGTTCAGTTCACAGTCATTTTATTCTGATGACTTTAGACAGAAACTCAGAATTCAAGTGTCTTTACATGATTAATTAAGATCTTTGAGCTGATTATTGAGCATCAGATGGACAATTAAACCTGCAGGTTTACGTCATTATTACACCTGATCATGTGTCTGTCATCAATACAAATGTCAAAGGAGAAGAAGCAACAAGGAGATGAAGGAGGATTCACTCATTAACCTTTAAAAAATGACTCTGACAGTTTTTCACAGTAAAAGAAATATAAATCATCACATTTCCTGTCAGTAGAAGCCCCGCAGCAACAAAAGCATCAGCTGATTTTTAGCAGAAATCCATCAAATCACCTCAGTGACTGTAGATTTTCTGTCAGCGTTGAATCTGCTGCTGTGAGCTGGAGGATCTCAAACCTGAGGAGGGTCCAGGTGAACCTGACTTCCTGTCAGATGAGTGACCATGTCGGACCGGAGCGCCCCGGGCTGCCGGCTCAGACTGGACTGGGTCTACGGGTACCGGGGCCACCAGTGCCGCAATAACCTGTACTACACCGCCGGGAAGGAGGTGGTGTACTTCGTGGCCGGAGTGGGCGTGGTTTACAACACCAGAGAGCACAGCCAGAGATTTTACCTGGGACACAACGATGACATCATCAGGTAAGACTGCTGCAACACCTGGACCTGCAGACAGCAGCTCACACTGCGAACAAAAAATCTGACAATACACACAAACTTTAAACCGTTACCACATTTATTCTCCTTTATAAACTTCTAGAGTTTTTTTATCAATCAACACTTAAAAATGATCAATCATAAAAACTTTGACACTTTAATTATAAATAATAACAGAGGAAAGTCCTGTTGGCGCCCCCTAGAGGCTGCAGCGTTCTCTGCAACCATATTACGAACAAACAGCACATCCTTTCTCCTTGTGAGCTCCTGCCACCCACCATTCCTTCTTTTCTGCTCTGTGAGTCTTGGCGCTGACAGTGCACAGTTTGTCCTGATGATGGCAGCAGAGGGTTCGTCCTCTGAGGAGCAGGAACACGTTCAGGATCTTTGTTGATGTGTGTATGTGTGTGTGTGTGTGTGTGTGTTTCTTTGTGTTGTGTTTGGTGTCCGACTCTGAGACTGATGAAACTCTGCAGGAGAAAAGAATCAGATGTGTGACAGGAAGTAAATCATCATCATCATCATCATCATCATCATCATGGTCATCATGTTCACGCCTCAGAAACATTTGTTGGCTGACAAACATGAGATTTCATCACTGTTAAATTAAAACTCATCAGCTTGTGTTGTTGTTGTTTGAATCATCAGTTTAGTTAAGTGCTTCTCAGTTGTTTTCTGTCAAGCCCCCCCCCCACCTTCCACCACGACTATAAATAGTATCATTTGTCGCGTGTGTCGTAAACCGACCTCTGTCTAGTCTATTCAAAGTTCTTGCTTTGCCTTTGCTTCTTGCTCCGCGACTAATCCAAAACACGATCGATCAGACGTGTCTCATCTATTTTCCATCATTTATCATTTTTCATCTTTAAAAGCAAGAATGAATAAATTTTAACCCCTCAGGACTTTTGCAAACAGTGATCACCCAAGAAACAGCACCGTGAAAGTGCCACTGCCACCTACTGTAGCGGATGTGCAATCACACTTTGTTCTGGTACGGCAATGAAAAAGCAAATGGTAGTTTTGCCGTGCATGTTCCCCCCCGCCCCTCCCAGGGGGGGCACGCCCCACTATTTGAGAAGCACTGGTTTGAGGCCTTAATGTTTTAATTCATTTAGTATCAGAACTAGTGGTGGGACTCGATTAAAATTTTTAATCGCGTTAATTATAGGGTCTGTAATTAATTAATCGAAAT
>JAQMCX010000007.1:594402-606749 GCA_029814765.1 Acanthurus leucopareius
TATCAGTAAGAAAAAGTCGTAAGAACAGATTCTGTCTGGGAGAGCTGTTTGTGTGTGTGTGTGCGTGTGTGTGTGTGCAGGTGGGCAGAGACCCGGCCATCCATGTGTGGGACGTCCAGACTCTGAAGTGTCTGTCTTTGCTGAAAGGTTTCCATCAGAGAGGAGTGTGTGCTCTGGACTTCACAGGTATCCAGTGTGTGTGTGTGTGTGTGTGTGTGTGCGTGTGTGTGTGTGTGTGTGTGTGTGTGTGTGTGTTCATGAGGTCTGGTTGGACTTTGTGCTTCTCAGCCTCGATGTTAATGTCTCAGTCAGTGTTGACCTTTAGTTCCTCCTGATGGTCGACACTGAGCTTTAAACTGAAACATTAAACATGAAGATCAGCAGATGTTTCACATGAAGCTTCAGGTTTGTTTGTTTTTGTGTTTCTGACTCCATCTTTGAGAGTTTCACGCTGAACCACAGAGTTTCTCTGCTTTTGGAAAATAAAACTTCCTCCTGATGTGTTTTCCTCTCTGTGTTTCCGGTGAAGCTGACGGGAAAAGTCTGGTGTCTGTCGGCGTCGATGACGGACACTCGATCGTCGTCTGGGACTGGAAGAGAGGAGAGAAACTCGCTACTGCCAGGTTCAGTAAAACACTGAGATTACTGTGAAAAACTGCTGCAAGTCAACAAACAAAACATGTTGAACCCAGTTTTATCACAGCTTCCTGTTTGTACTGTTATAAGTAACATTTGGCTGAAGCTACAGCGTGTGAAGTACTGTGAGTATTTGTAGTTGGAAGCCAGTTTACATGTTGTCTTTTAAGGATTTGTTCTTCGTTCCTGCTGCATGTATTTATGCCTCTCTGCCTGCAGGGGGCACAAGGAGAAGATCTTCGTGGTGAAGTGTAATCCCATGCTGATGGACAAACTGGTCACCGTGGGAATCAAACACATCCACTTCTGGCAACATGCAGGTAAAGTTCAGGGAGGAGTAAAGTTACTCTGTTCGACTCTGCTGACTTTCTGCTGCCACAGCTGCCGTCCCACAACAGGAAACTACATCTTTAAATAAATCTCATTTTCACCACGTTGTTGTGAGATTTTACAACCTTCAGACCAGCAGGAGGAGCTGCAGAGTTACTGCGTGATGTCTGCTTGTGTCTCTTATGGCTGATTAGAGAAAAAAAGCTGAATGAAGGAATATGTGCATGCAGGTGTTTTAAAAACAGGAAGTTGTTGTAACTTTGCTGCTGTTTACCAGCACCACCAGTTTGGACCAGTTTGGACCAGTTTGGACCAGTTTGGACTGGTCTCTGATTGAGTGCTGCTCTGTTTGTCCTCCAGGGGGCGGTCTGACCTTCAGGCGTGGTGTGTTCAGGAAAGTCAGCCGACCGGAGACCATGATGTCGGTGTGTTACGGTCGCAGCGAGGCGCTCGTGTTCTCCGGCGCCGCCACCGGAGACGTTTACGTCTGGAAGGAACCGCTGCTTCTGAAGACGGTGAAGGCGCACGACGGACCCGTGTTCGCCATGTTCTCCCTCGACAAGGTGAGGAGGCCAGGTGTGTGTGTCTGTGTGTGTGTGTGTGTTCATATAACTTCCTTTCTGTTCATGATTCTCTTTATGTAACAGGATTTACAGACAGACGAGCCAATAGAAAGACGGGATTTACCAAAAAAAAACTCATTTAAATCCATGAAGCTGCATTTCTTTGTTGGTTTGTGTTCAACCTGATTTCATTTGACGTTCTGTCTTTTGTCTCTGACTCTTTCTTTCTGTCTGTTGTTTTCTTTCTGCTTGAACTGAACAACCAACAGGATTCAGATGATTTATTTGTGTAAAATCTTGAAATGGTCATAAAATCTCTGTTATAAATTCATACCAGCAGAGCTTTTGGCTTTCAGAGCAGGTCAGGACCTTATTATCCAAAAGCATCTCAGGGCTTAAAACCATCATAAAATCCATCGTACAAACCTTCATAAAGAGCCGATGTTTGATGTTTGAGTTTAACTTTAAGCCTCAAAAACGTTTCTCAAAAGATTTGTATGGGAAAGACTCTTAAGAATGATGGCAGATTAACGAGGTGGCAGATTAACGAGGTCCTCGTCCTGTGAGAGGCTCCTGAACCTGCAGCAGGAACCAAAAACTAACCTGATTTTTTGTTTTGTTCATGTTCATGAACACGTCTTTGTTCAGGGACGTTTGATGCTTCTTCTAATGAAGTGCCACTTTATATTTATGTGGCATTTATGAATGAAATAAAGAACCATCAAGCAGATCTGAAGATCTCAGGTTCAGATGGAGGACAGAGAGAAAAAACCCATCAGGGGACAAAAAGAGACAGAAGGTGAAGCACAGAGCTCCGACAGAGGAAGGAAGGAAGACATTTCAATAAACACCATGTTTTCCTTTGAGGGCTTCGTGACGGGCGGGAAGGACGGCGTGGTGGAGCTGTGGGACGACATGTTCGACCGCTGCCTGAAGACCTACGCCATCAAGAGGGCGGCGCTGTCCCCGGGCTCCAAAGGTGAACACACATTACACCTGAATTCATCTGAGCTTCACCTGAACCTGAACTCAGCTCAACCTCAGCCTCACATCATTTTTAAACAGTTGGAAAAGAAGCTGCAGTTTCAGACTTTTAAACTATCTGTCTAACTTTCTGTCCACCTGATTTAAAAAGTGAAATACTGTGTGTGTGTGTGTGTGTGTGTGTCTCTGTGTGTGTCTCTGTGTGTGTGTGTGTGTGTGCCAGGCCTGCTGCTGGAGGACAACCCGTCCATCAGAGCCATCAGTCTGGGTCACGGTCACATCCTGGTGGGAACCAAGAACGGAGAAGTTCTGGAGATTGACAAGACCGGACCAATGACCCTGCTAGTGCAGGTGTGTGTTTGTGTGTGTGTGCTGGTGTTTGTGTGTGAGAGAGGGAATGTGTGTGTGTGTGTGTGTGTGTGTGTGTGTGTAAGAGGTATTTTTGAATGTCTGGTAGTCTGGTAATGCACCTGTTGCCATGGTGAGGAGGGCTGCAGGACTGCTGCAGATCGATCAGCAGCTGCAGACACACGTGTATGAACACACACACACACACACACACACTCACACACACACACACACACACACACACACACAGATGAGATCAACAGTTTCCACTGATTTTGGTCCGGATTAACCTCAGTAAAAGTGTGTTTAGAGTCTTTTTATCAGAAAACTCGAACAAAAAAACCTTTTTATCTCTGAAACATCAGCAAGTTTTTTTTATTCAGGCTGCAAGAATCCGACAATCTTCAGCCATAATTTAAGAGTGTGTGTGTGTGTGTGTGTGTGTGTGTGTGTGTGTGTGTGTGTGTGTGTGTGTGTGTGGACAGTGCAGAAAAAGTTTGCAAGGCGCTCCCTAGTGGTGACTTATAGTATTACATGTTTTAATCTAATCATGGAAAGGAGTTTGGTGACTCAGATGATCAAATCAGCACATTGATCACTCTTTCTGATTATGTGTGTGTGTGTGTGTGTGTGTGTGTGTGCAGGGCCACATGGAGGGTGAGGTTTGGGGTCTGGCTCCTCACCCCCTCCTCCCCGTCTGCGCCACCGTCAGCGATGATAAAACCTTGCGACTGTGGGAGACGTCAGCGAATCACCGCATGGTGGCCGTCCGCAAGCTGAAGAGAGGTCAGAAAGACGAGGAGCTCCCGACTTTCAGTCAACAGAGAAGATTTTTCTTTACTAGTTGGGAATTTTGTGCAATATTTGACAGTGAATGATGTGTGTGTGTGTGTGTGTGTGTGTGTGTGTGTGTGTGTGTGTGTCCAGGCGGACGATGCTGTGCCTTCTCTCCTGATGGGAAGGCGTTGGCGGTCGGTCTGAGCGATGGCGGCGTGCTGGTGGTGAACGCTGACACGCTGGAGGATCTGCTGAGCTTCCATCATCGCCGCGACGCCATCTCTGACGTCCGGTTCACGCCAGGTACACACACATACACACACACACACACACACACACACACCCTGCTCATCCTGACTTCTCTCTGACGTTTCCTGACACACTCACCTTCTCAGACTCAGGTAAATTCCTGGCCGTGGCGTCACATGACAGTTTCGTGGACATCTACAACGTGCTGAGCAGTAAGAGGGTGGGGATCTGCAAAGGAGCGTCCAGCTACATCACACACATCGACTGGGACGCTCGAGGTAACACACACTTCTTCTCCTCAGCTCATTTCACGTGTCTGAGGTGTTTTCATGTTCATGAAGAAGGAAAGTTTCTCTGAACTCACCTGAAGTTTCAGTTTAACACCTGGATGCACCAACAGGATCTTAGACAGTGAAGTAGTTTTCAGCCAATCAGGGTTCAGTATACGACGTGAAATCTGAAGCCGAGAGGTCAGTTTGAAACATCCAGCAGTGAAACTTTGAAGTTAAAAATATTTGCACTGATTTCTGATTTTTACATCAGGAAGGAGGAAAAAAGGTCACTTCCTCTCCTCTTTGTTAAGAAAAAGCAACAGCTGTGAAGTGTGAAGTGTGATTATTACGACGGGCTGAAGGACTTATTGTTGAACAGCGCCCTCTGGTGGGAAAAGAGGCAACATCAGACCATTAAAGCTGCAGCAGATTGTGAGGAAGAACTGAACTTAATTTGTGGGAGAAAGATTTGTGTTATTCATTCTTTAAAGTGCATGTGTGTATGTGTGTGTGTGTGTATGTGTGTGTGTGTTTGTGTGTGTGTGTGTTTGTGTGTACTTGTTGCAGGTAAACTGCTGCAGGTGAACACTGGAGCCAAAGAGCAACTTTTCTTTGAAGCCCCGAGAGGAAAAAGACAAACCATCAGAAACTCTGAGGTGTGTGTGCATATGTGTGTGTGTGTGTGTGTGTGTGTGTGTGTGTGTGTGTGTCTGAATGCATGTGTGTATGTGTGTGTGTTAGAAACAGATCAAGTAATTAAAACACAGTATATTTATACATTTGATATACACAACATTTGGGGGCATTGAGTCTCTCTGAGGGCTGCAGCTCCCCCTGCTGGTCAGAGTCAAACACAATGCAAATATAAATATTATAAATATATTTTATCTTTTTTAATTAATCTCTGCTAAAAAATTTTTTAACAGTTTCTTTTGAATGTGAGTCATTATTAGGTTTTGGAACAGAATAAAAAAAGAGTAAATCTGAAGGATAAAAATGTGCTGCATGTAATTTTTTTATAGTTTCCTGATGTGAAGCTGCTTGAAATTACCAGCAAAATAAAAAAACATGAGCTTTTCTTTATCAGAAATATTCTAAAACCAGCGTGTTTAAACGTATCATCTGTGTGTGTGTGTGTGTGTGTGTGTGTGTGTGTGTAGCTGGAGCGGCTCGAGTGGTCCAGCTGGACGTGTGTTCTCGGTTCGAGCTGTGAAGGAATCTGGCCGACACACAGTGACATCACTGACATCAACGCCGCGTCG
Organism: Acanthurus leucopareius; assembly: GCA_029814765.1. Lineage (NCBI taxonomy): Eukaryota > Metazoa > Chordata > Actinopteri > Acanthuriformes > Acanthuridae > Acanthurus > Acanthurus leucopareius. Next base: position 599,824 of record JAQMCX010000007.1, read on the forward strand.
CTCACCAGGGACCAATCGCTGCTCGCCACTGGAGATGACTTCGGCTTCCTCAAGCTGTTCGGTTACCCCGTTCGAGTGCGTCAGGCGCCATCACTGGTTTCTGCAATATTCTGTGTGGACTTGTGTGTAAACGGGTCAGCAGGTCTTTTTCTCTTTGCTCCTCCTCCAGGGTCAGTACGCTCGCTTCAAGCGTTACGTCGGCCACAGCGCTCAGGTGACGAACGTCCGCTGGGCTCAGGACGACTCCACCCTGCTCACTGTGGGCGGAGCCGACACCGCCCTGATGATCTGGACGAGGGAGCGAGGAGGCGGGGTCATCGGAGAGGGGGAGGGGCCTTTTTGTCTCGACAACCGACCGCCTGTGGACAGCGAGGAGTCAGACGACGACATTGAGGAGGACGGAGGTGGGTGTGTCCCGGATTTTATCAGAGCTGGTTTTAAAGATGAAGAATTCTTCAGTTTTTCAGATTTTGTGAAAAAAATTCTGCACAAGCTGAAAATTCAGACCCGAAGCAGCCTGATTTTACAGGTTTCAGACCCAACCTGACTGAATTTTACCTGGTGATGCAGGTGTAACACTACCAGGTGCTTCATAGACTGTGAACTTGAACACATTGAAGTGACAGAGACCTCTAGTGGCCGTGATAATTATTACAGAGCAAGAAGATCCCCAGAGGGAAGTCTAAGTGGATAAAGGATCAAGTCGTGAATTTTGGAGGATTTATCACGAATTTTAGACCCGAAACCAACTGAGTTTATTAAAAAGTTATAAGTTTCATTTTGAGTGTCTTTTACGATAAAAACTTGAATAATTTTACAACGTGAAACTTCTCTTTCCTGATGTTTTATCACAAGAAAATGAAACTGACAAAATGGGAATCATGCTGTTGAATCAACAGAAGATCAGAAGCTGCTGTGCACACATCTGTACAGCAACTTCCTCTGACACAGCTTAACAATAATCCCTTGGATTAAGTTGTTAAATTCAGCAGACAGACTGTTCTGAGCTGACAGAGTGCAGTACTCTGACAGGAAGACAGGAGGCGCTCTGTGTGTGTCATCAGTGAGGCTCTGCTTTCAGTGGCCCTGAGATGTCAAACTTCTAACATGAAGATGTTGATCAAATAATCATCGACGTCTCATTACTGCTGTTTACATTCCCTCACACACACATTTAAAACACGCGTGTGTGTGTGTGTGTGTGTGTGTGTGTGTCTGAAGGCTACGACAGCGACGTCGCCTGGGAGAAGATGGTGGACTACACGTCCAAGATGTACGCCGCCAGCATCAGAGAGATGAGAGGAACCAAACCTCACCAACAGCAGAAGGAGCTGTCTGCTGAGGAGAGGTATGCACACACACACACGCACACGCATACACACACACACACACACACATGCACACGCACACGCACGCACACACACACACACGCACACACACACATGCACACAAACACACACACACACATACACACACACACATGCACACACACACACACACCTGTCCAGGTTTAAAGCTGCACCACAGTGTGTGTGTGTTTCTTCTTTGTGTAGAAACACGCTGTAACTTCTCACATAAACACCTGCATGTTTTTCATTCATTTTTTAAAATCTTTTCTTTATTTTTTCTTTATCATTTTTTATTTTTTAAGGTTGAGGAAGGAAAGTAAAGAAGTTTACTTTCACAAGCAGTTTGTTAGTTTGTTTTGCAGATCATCTGAAGTTACTGTGCGTCATTTATTTGACGCTTCTTCTGTTATTGAACTGCACAGGATGTGAAATCTGAGTGAAAATGACAGAATGAAGCCGTAAACATGAAGAATAAACGAGTCTCTCAGTTTAATAAACAGTTTTTTTTTGTTTTTTATTTGTTGGTGCAGCTTTAAACTCAGTAAAACTTCAACTTTTACAATTTAAAGTTTCACATTCAGTGTGTTTTCCCTTTAATTTATGCTTTTATAACTTCATGACACTGTTTGTTCAAACTGAGCTGAAACCTGATTTGCTTGGTGTGTGACATCAGTGGTCAATGTGTGTGTGTTTATGTGTGTGTGTCCCTGTATACTTGGTGTGTGTGTGTGTGTGTGTGTGTGTGTGTGTGTGTTTAAAACAGAAGGTTTTTGCATTTCATGCATGTTTGAGCTTCTGCATGTTCGATGAATCTTGTTTCATCCTTTAGACTTTATGTCACAGTTTGCTGTTTGTTTCGACGTTTCACACATTTTTAAAAATATTTTCAGTGTCAGTGACTTTTTTTTTTAAAACACTCAACAACAAAAGGTCACCATAAAGGTACAAACTAACCCTGCAGGACACCTGAGCAAACATCTAAACACTAACATTTGTTCTAAAAAAAACTTGAGTAACATTCAAACACTAAAATATAATAAGGGAAGGAAGATATTGTCAGTCTCCTTGAAATGTTCAGAAATATGAAATGCACCACTTTCATGCTGTTTTGGTGATTGTTAAGTTCAGAGCACATGAGCTTAAATTTGACTGAACACAAAAACACTCAATGAGAAAGAAGATTCATGGTGTTTTTGTAAATTTGCAGCAGTGCAGAAACTCTCTGCACACTCACACACGAAGCAGCTCAGAATAATGATCATTGTCTCGCCGTCTCCTCACCGTGTGTCGGCTTCTCCATGAATTTGATCTAAAACATTTTTTTTTCCAAACGAAGCAGAAAACAAAAGAGAAGCTTCGTGTCTGCAGGTTTCAGTTTGTCCTGTTTAGTAGAAAAAGCCTGAATGAGTCTCAGCTGACACGCAGACTCTGGTTTTTGGGTTTTTGTCCCTCTGTGGTGCCCTTACTTCCTGAGTGTTGCTGCTGCTCTCCGGTCCTGCTCGTAGAAACTCTTAATATGTGTGTTGTGTTTTGACTTGCATTCCCCTGGAGGCAGGGCATTGTCAAGTAAGTATGACCTGATACTTACTGTGTGGACGAGTTTCAGACAGCGAAATGTTGATTTGATAAGTCTGATTAAATTAAATCTCCTGTTTGTGGATAATTACAAAAAGAGCATTTATCTCAGAGGATGAGAACTCAGAGTTTATCAGGTTGAACTTTGACTTTGTGCAGAGAAAACAAAAGGATTCACAGGTTCAGTCACTGTGTAGAAAGCCAAACTGGAACTTCAATTTTTCTAATTTTTGCATAAAAAGTCCCAAGTAAGTAAAAGCTAATTTAAAAAACAGTATTTCACTTAATTGAGTTGCATCGTTAAAACTTTCACAGCATGAAATGTGAAAAGAAACAGTTTTTTCAGTTTGGAAATATAAAAACAAAGCAGGATCAGCTGACAGTGTGTCGATGTTTCTGAACAGCAGATAATAAATGTTAAACTGTAGAAATAAAGGAAGTTATTTTGTGTGAAAATCGAGGATCAGAGAGAAAATAAACATCATGACCGACTTCATGTTAAAATGACGTCTGATATTCAGTGAGATGAGACAGAAAAGGACACCAGGTCCTCAGTTCTTTACACGTCGTTCTCATGTTTCATGTTTACGTTGTTTTAGGTTTTATCTGTATGTTTTATGTTTACAAACATGTATTTGTTATTGTTTTTCATAAAAAAGTCTGTGTTCAGACCAGAATTCATTGTTTTCTTTCTTTGTGTCTCGTCTCCTCCTCACTTCTCCTCATGTTTCTCCTCCTCCTCTTCATCCTCAACTTTATGACCCAGTGGGTTCCTCCTCTTCCTCTCTTCATGTGTCTCTTTCTGAACCTTCCTCCCATCATCTGTGTCATATGAAGAGTGTCATGATCCTTCCTTTCTGTCCTGCACTTCTTCTGTTTTAACTCTTCACCATCAACAATGTTTCAGCATAGAAACATTCAGGCAGGATTAACCAAACAGGGGAAGGTGAGGAAGGAAATACTGACTGTGCGTCTTCGTATTTTAACTCATCGATCTCAACAATAACTTAATAACCTGAAAATTGCAAGATGAGGTCTGTAGTTAACTTTCAGCAGGAAAATGACAAAAGGCTTCCAGGACAGCGTGAAAGAGATGAAGAGCAGACAGAGACTCTCTTCTCTCTGATGTCCATCCAAAATTTACACCATAAACCTAAAGAAAAACAGGTTTCAGGTTGATAAACTGTAAAAATAAAAGCACTCAGCTGATTGTTTACATGAAACCAAGAAAAGCAGTGCGAAATGAAACCACCTCGTTTCTGTTTGTTGTTCACTCAGGACTGAAAACTGACACTCAAGCTGCTCGTGCATGTTAGCCTGTTGGCCCAGTTAGCTATGCTAGCATGTTAGCCTGAACTCAGGAAAATAAAAACAAGCACTGCTAGCATGCTAGCATCTGTTAGCATGTAGCTGCAGCCACTGCTGGTAGTCAAACTGTAGTTTCTCAGAGGCATGAGGTCTTAATGTGTGCGAGTGTGTGTGTGTGAGTGTGTGTGTTGTGTTTTGTGTGTGTAGAGGGGTGTGTATGTTTGTGATTGTGTTTGTGTGTGTGTGTTTTCTAAAGCTCTGTACCTTGGTTTGTCTCTCTGCTGTCCAGGGGATCCAGGTAACACCTGTCCACCTGTCTGTCCACCTTTAACTGTCTGTCTGTGCAGAGCCTCTTCATTGTGTGTGTGTGTGTGTGTGTGTGTGTGTGTGTGTGTGTGTGTGTGTGTGTGTGTGTGTGAGTGCAGGGTGTGTGTGTTTCTACCACAGTCCTGTTGGCATTACCTCATGCTGTCCTGTCAGGGTTTATACTGTATGCTCAGAATGACGTCTGAGGGAACTGATGTAGATTTTAGCATTAAAGGGTTTTTAAAGTGTTCAAATGTTTTTTAAAAAGTTCTCATAATAATTTTAGTCACATTTTGTCGTGAGAATGTTCTCAGTTTGTTGGATATTTTTAAAATCACAGGGCTTAAATATGTTTAAACATAATTTGTGGTCGTGTTAGAACTTTCATCAGACTTTCTAACCCAAGTACGACAATCAGCATACTTACTTTTTCTAAGTAATTATTTCATTACTTATCTACTTCTGCTGATGCTACCAATATTTGTAGTATTGCATTACCTCTTGCTTGTACTATGACTACTAAGCTTGGGCAGTATCAGTGTATCGTATATCAAGTATTTAGAGGTTCTGATACTGAGGCGATGTGTTGTAGTGCACAGCATGTACCACTAGAGGTCAGTGTTCGGATTACTGTATATTAAATACACAGTCCGAGGGTTTAAAGGTATGAAAAACTGCTACAGCTAAAACATAACTACTATTACTAAATACAAAGTACTCAGTAAAAAAATACTTGTGCTGCTGTTACTCCTGTTACTTACTGATGCCACTATAACATGTTAGTATTTGTACAAATACCTTGTACCCCTCTTAAGTTTTTGAACAAAGTAGTTCTGTTTTGTCTGCCAGTATTGTTACAGTAGTGTCATTACTTTTACCATAAATATAACAACTTTGATAATTGCTTTAATTGAAAATCCTAGTAGTAATACTTCTTCTGCTAAAGCTACTACTCGAGTAGTTACGTAATGAGTTAATGTACCGCCACTGCTGATGGTACGTCTACCAGTGCTGTTATTACTGCTGCTGCTTTGAGTAAATCTAGTTACTATCACAATTGCTCTTCTACAAATACTTCGATTACTCCTTTCACAGTTACTGTGACTCCTGCTGTTACTATGAATATTGCTGTATTACCGTTACAACTCACTACTGACTTAACTGAGTCAGTACTTCCAGTAATATTAGTACCTTTCATCTGTTATCAGTATTACACTGCTGTAACTATTACATCCGACTAGTAATTTGATTACTGCCGTTAAGGACAAAGGTCAAAGGTCAGATTGTAAAGTACTCTCACTACTTTGATCCTGTGCTGCCGCCTGCAGAAAGACGACCTCATCTGTCTGTGGCTGACCTGTCTGTCTCTCCTGTCTCGCGTCTGTCCTGCCTGCCTGACCTGTCTCTCTGCAGACTGACCATGCTGTCTCACTGACTGTTCCTCCACCTGTCTGTCTGCCGTCTGTCTGTCTGTCTGTCTGCTGTCCGTTCTCAGCACTTTGGAACCTGAATGACTGTTTTTTTTATCTGTCCGACTGGTTGATTGATTGATTAACAGACTGATCGATCCCACAGGCCTCCAGTGAGTCGAGCAGCTCCGCAGCCGGAAAAACTGCAGAAGAACAACGTCTCCAAGAAGAAGAGACTGGTGGAGGTGAGCCTGTCTCTCTGCCTGTCTCTCTCTCAGTCTGTCTGTCTGCCCTCCTGTTGATCCGTCCTGTCTGTCTCCCTCTGCAGGACCTGGTTCTGGATCACGTGTTCGGTTTTCGGGGCTTCGATTGTCGTAACAACCTGCACTACCTCAACGATGGCAGTGACATCGTCTACCACACTGCCGCCACCGCCATCGTCCACAGTCTCAGCACCGGTAACCACGCAGCATGCACGCCACGCAGCACACACGCCACGCAGCACACACGCCACGCAGCACACACACCACGCAGCACACACACCACGCAGCACACACGCCACGCAGCACACACACCATGGAAACACATCTCACTGGAGGTGTGAAGGTTGTTACCGAGCCATGACACACAACTTCAGGCCCTCTGAATTCATTCCTTCATGAATCAGAAACACAAGGTGAACCTGTGATTATTTAAAAGATCACGACAGGTGAAGTTTTCCAGGAAGTTCATTTGTTGCTGCAGTCATGTTTGAATTTGTCAGGTCGGAGTGATGTGTTTATGTGTCTTCATCTGCTGCAGGAACTCAGAGCTTCTACCTGGAACATTCTGATGACATCCTGTCTTTGACCGTCAACCAGCATCCGAAATACAAAAACACCATCGCCACAGGACAGATTGGTACACTGACTGTGTGTGTGTGTGTGTGTGTGTGTGTGTGTGTGTGTGTGCGCGCGGGTGTGTGTGTGGGTGTGTGTGT
>JAQMCX010000007.1:628944-659839 GCA_029814765.1 Acanthurus leucopareius
GCCTGGAAGAGGCACCATCAGTCTAACACTTCCACGTATTAAAAGCAGAATCACACTGAAGTACAGAAGTCTGTGAAGTCTGTGAAGTAGAAGTCCACGCTGCAGAACTTCAGTGGCTGATGTCATAAATAAGATCAGTGATGAGTTCAAACGCAGAAACAAGTCGGTTAAACTCATTTAAATCACATTTGGACATTTTGTGCTCAGTTTTCAGTTTCTGAACTTCTCTCATGTTTGATTCAACAGTGAAACATCTGACAGAGTTTCTCTGAAGGAGCCTCGAGCACAGAAACGTCCTGTTTAATCTCAAACTGTCATCTAACTGCTGCTGAGTCGAAGTAAACAGACTCTGTTAGTTTCCATCTTTAGAGACTCAGTTTGATGAAGAACTTTGTTCAGAATCCTGCTGAGTCGTCGGACTGCAGCTCATCGTCTGAAACGAGTCTCACCTGGTGTTTCTCGTAGACGATCGGGCAGCTGAACGCTCCAATCAGAACTGAAGGAGAAGAAGAAGAAGAAGAAGAAACTTGTTTTTAATAAAAACCTCAAACTGACAACAGAACACAGAACAAAATACTCAGATTACAGTTTGCAGTTCCTGTTTTTGTCTGTTCACTGAGCTGTTTTAATCGTTCCTGAAACGACCACTAGATGGAGCCACAGTAAGACAAGTCACCATCCTCCTCACAGGAGCGTTAGTTAACTTTGTTCCACGTCATGACTGATGAGTACAGATGTTCAGACATGACAACATCTGTACTCTAATACAAGGTGACAGATACCAGATTACTGTGGCTCCTCTGTGATAAAACAGCTCAGAGTTCCTGCAGACGACAGCAGACGAGTCTCTGCTCTCATTGGCTGCAGCTCTCACATGTGACTGTTTCTTACCCAGGATGAGCAGAGTGAGTCCGTTGAACAAGGCGCCCACGTAGGTCAGAATCCACATGAACACGGCGAACTGCAGAGAGAAAACACACGAGGTTTGGAGTGTGAAAACATCAGGAGAACATCAGGAGAACATCAGGAGATCATCAGGAGATCAGGGAGGAAACCGACTCTGCAGCTTTCAGGATCAAAATCAAACATCCAGTGAAAACTACCGAGTCTCAGGGTCAAAGGTCAGCCGTGCAGGCTTAAATAAGCGAGGCAGATTAACGTCAGGAGGATGATGGGATGTTCATCCATCCGGACGCTCACATTCCTGAAGCTCAAACGTCCCGATCGAATCAAATGCACCACACGTTTTTCCCTCTAAGGGCATTTCTTCTGGTCTGACTGTTATTCTGTGTGAAGGGCCGACTGCACGGGGGTGTCTGGCAAAAACTCCATGTGCAACAACACGCATCACTTCCTGTGTCTTCACAATAAGAGTTCCCACTTCCTGCTCACTTGTGATGACGCGTAACCTTTCACACGGCCGTTATTGGCCAACAGGATATAATGTAACGGGGACAAAAATACGAGGACCTGTAACTGAACACAGGTCTGTATTTGGCCGGCGGGTCGGAGGGCGGGGGGGCTGAGGGGCTGGGGGGGCAGCGAGGTGACGACAGGGTCCCGACAGCTGCAGAACGCTCAGCGCAACCACACGGACGCTCCTCATATTCACACAATGTGGCTGCTGCTGATTAACAGCTGAGCCTCCAAAAACCACAGAGGTCCACATCCTGTGCAGGAGACCGCCAAAATAAAAGGAAACAACGTTTAGTGTCAAAGTAAAGCTCAGGGTAAAGATGAGGACTAAAAAGAGAGAGAACATCACAAAGACTTGATGTTTTTGGTTCAAACAGCAGAAACTTTTGTGCTGAAAACGTCCCATCATGCATCACTCCAAACACAGGCGGCCAGAGAGTCCTGACGAGTCAAACACACTCATGACGGCGTTCTTTCCTTTTAGTCCCGTCTGACACGTCAGGCACTGAAAAGGAGGTCAGAGGATCCCGAAGGATCCAAGAACCTAACTGGATCTAACTGGATCAAACTGGATCAAACTGGATCTCCAGTATGGAACTGAGTCCTAATACAAAGCAAATATCTCAGTGAAACGATCCCGACTGTCAGTGTGTTTGTGTCGATGGTTTCACTCAGTTTCTGCTTTAAACAGCCTTAAAAGAGTCAAACTGTGTGTGTGTGTGTGTGTGTGTGTGAGTGTGTGTGTGTGTGTGTGTGTGTGTGTGTGTGTGTGTGTGTGTGTGTGTGTGTGTGTGTTTAGTTTCTCTTCGAACACACACTTCCTGTGTGTTTCCTCGGCGTTGATCTGTGAACCAGAGTCGTTCTCACCTTGATGGAGTCGACCAGATCCTCCACCAGGAACAGACGTCTCAGTTCTCCGATGGCCTTGTTGAGTTTTGCCAGAGCCACGTCGCTGTACTTGTGGACCATGTCCTCAGACAGCGCCACCTCCTGGTCCAGGAACTGCCTGCAGGGACAGCAGATCGCAGGTTAGATACAAGAGTGCATGGAAACATCTCAGTCTGTGTACGTTCAGTAAAAAGATGCTTGGACCATCAGCCAATGAGCTTCATTTAAAATCACAACATCACTGATGAGCTGGAGAAACATATTTCAGGAGTCTGCAGGAGTCTGAGTCTCCTGCAGACTCCTGCAGACTCCTGCAGACTCCTGCAGTCTCCTGCAGACCTCAGCCGTCACGTCTGACTGAAGGTTCCTGCAGCAGAAACCAGAAATCTGTCGTCTGCGTGCAGTTTTCATTCCTCTGAGCTTCTAAACCTGTGAAATCTGCAGAAATCCGTCTGGAATGTGACTCTCTGAGCTGCTTTTCCCAAGTTTCTGCTAATCTGAGCTAAGTGGCGTCAAAAGTGCTGTGAGGTCAGTTTGCAGACCAGCAGGTGAGAACAAAGCGAGAAGGTTTCTGATGAACAAACAAACATGTGGAGGCCGGACTTTGCTGAGCTGTTACTCACTTGAAGGGGTGTCCCTCATCTGACTTCTGGATGGCCTGCAGGATGCCTTTGTATATCCTGAAGCAGATGGTGACTGAGAGCAGAGCCAGGCCGATGTAGGAGCAGACGCTCACGATGCTGCACACCATCAGGGAGAGGAGCAGCAGCAGGGAGGCGCCGAACACGACGCCCGTGGTCTTCACATCACGCCAGTAGACCAGATCCACCACTGCAGGAGGAGGAGGAGGAGGAGGAGGAGGAGGAGGAGGAAGAGTGATGATTAGAGACAGATATCTAAGCAGAAATGACTGAGCTCCATCTAATGTCCTGAGAAGAAGCCTGAGAGCTTTTATATTCAACACTGAGTTTGGTCCCAAAGTCAACTGAAGAAGAAGATGAGCTGTTGGTTTTCCAGCTCACAACTTCTGAGCAAAAACTAAAACACTTTTATGATGTGAAACACGTCTTTTGTGCCGAGTCATTAAACAGTTTCTGACAGTTTACACATGAATGATTAATGAGGAACATCACTGGTGTCCAACAGGAGCCTGACTCAGCGTCTCCTGCATCCATCATGTCGATTAGATCAGAAGTCAGGAGGTCATCAGGAGAGAAGACTGAATCAATGATCAGTTTGTTTTAGTCCAGAAAAAACAGACAGCTGGAGTAAAAAAAGGATCAGTGACCTCAGAGAGATCCAGATCAAACAAACTGACAGTGAAACAGTAAATCTGCTGCTTCAGATCCCAGCTGACGGTCACATGCAGCAGCCGTGTGACCGTCAGGAGGCGGAGCTTCTTCCAATCTGGGGTCAGAGGTCACACTGTCAGACTCCTGCAGAGTTTTAAAGAGCCTGCAGGAGGAAACTCACTGCAGCTTCTGACTCACACCCCCACTGTGACACCGCGGCAGCCATGTTTGATCTGCATCAGCAGTGTTTCATGATGCTGTGTGAAGAAATCTCACTTCCTGTTCCAGCCCGCTGACGTCACAGCCGTCACAACACAGATTTCACAGTCTGATTCAGATTCAACGTGGAAACTCGTTTGTTTGCTTTCTGTCTGTCTGTCAAGTTTCATGATGAGTAAAATGTCTCCTAACAAACAGCTGAACAAGAAGACGACACCTGCAGAGCAACATTCACCTTCAGCTTTTCACAGCCAAACTTTACTGATGTTCGCTGGACTTTCTGAGCGACTCCGACTTTCCCCTCAAGAAGTTCTGAAGGACAATTTATCTGTTTTATAGTGAAGGACTAAAGGAGCAGGTTCTGCAGATTCATGAGGGCAGACGGGGGGCTGAGGTTTGGGGGGGGACGCTGCTGGGAGACAGCTGAGCTCATGACCTAGTCCTGCCCCGAGCTCGCTTATGTTTCATCAGGGAATTCCAGGCAGGTCAGCGGACAATATTAGACGTGAAGGAGTCCTGGGTTTCCTGCGGCTCTGACGCAGCTCAACACAGCTGACACGAGCTGTACTTTCTGACTGAACGGCGACGGGAGCGCGTCAGGTCAAACTGCTGCAGCGACCCCAACATTTCTGCCTCACTCACAGCCAATCACACGACGGCAGAGCTTTCACATCAGGGCCCCTTTAAATTCAGCGAGCGCATAATCAGACCAGCAGCCGTCAGAGAGAGAAAAGGCCCGCAGGCCTTAAAACAGCCACAGATGGTCTGTTAACTGATAAGCAAAGCAGCATTAAAATGCAAAGTGAGGCTGCGTGGTCAGCTGACGTCGCTCACAGAGAGACAATGGCAGGTGCTGTCGGGGGGGGGGGGGACCAACGGACCGACGACCAGCCGCCGGACGCCGCGGTCTGTTTGGCAGCCGACCAAAGTATTTAACAGCCAATGAGAGAGCTTCACAGGCCGAAAATCCCAAATCAGTTGCTGCTAACGGGACAAATCCAGCCACCTGCAGCTCCACCTGCAGCTCCACCTGCAGCTCCACCTGCAGCTCACCTGCAGCTCCACCTGCAGCTCCACCTGCAGCTCCACCTGCAGCTCACCTGCAGCTCACCTGCAGCTCCACCTGCAGCTCCACCTGCTCCACAGTAACACACATGAACCCTGCTGGTTCTGAAACACAGACGCTGAGTGTTTCTATTGATGCATCTCTGTGTCGGTTTGGCTGAAGAAGTCAGATCGTCTTCATGGCTGTTTGTGTCTTTATTGATCGTAACATATCAAAGGTGTGTTGCACCTAATAATCATATTAATTATCAAATTGTAATTATATTTGAAGGTCAACAATAAAAAGTTCTTAGAACTCAAAGTGAAGTTTTGCAAAATGAAGCTGAAACAGAAAAAACAAGCAAACATCTGCAGTTTCACTCGACATGTGAACTGATATTCAGTTGATCAATAATCAATAGAGATTTAATCTGCAACCAACAACCTGTTTCAGTGTTAATTTTAATTCAAGGCCTTTGGGATCATTGAGACCTGGAATTTATCACCTTTCTGTAACTTTTAATGACATTTTATAGGAAATTAAAACAAGGTGAACTTGTTAAATCAGTGTTTCTGTCAGTTGCTTCTTTAAATTAATAAAAACATGTGTTGAAACCACAGAAACCAGCAGCTCTGGAGTCAGTGTGACACATCACATCTGTCAGCTTCCAGCTTCAGATCAGTGGCTTTTATTCACATTTGGGGCTGAACATTATATTTAAAGACACGATTTCATCTGAAGCTTCTGTTAGTTTAAGTAAAATCATATGAATAATAATTATAATCAAGTTTTTATAACAACTGTCCTTTTTTAAAGATTTAAAGCAGCTGCTGTTTCATTTAAACATCACTGATTTCAGACCAGTTTGACGTGAATTCCAGTAAAGATCACAACTCCTACTGGTTTAAACCTGTAACACACTGAATCAGGTGGATTATTGAGGATTAACTAGGTATAAGTTCGTAAGAAACAGTCTGTAAATGTTCTGCAAGTTTCTCTCTTTCTGATCAAACCGGAACGTGGAGCTGACGGCGGGCTGCTCCGTGTTAGCTCTCCGTTAGCTCTCTGTTAGCTCTCCCCACGTTATCCTGCCGCTCAGCATGCTAACGGCATGCTAACAGCATGCTAACAGCTAGCTCGGTTAGCCGCAGCTGTCACCGGGCAGCAGCTCCAGCTATGGTCATTATTTTGACAGGGAGCCATTGTCTGGATGTAAAGACACGGACGGAGCGGCCAGCATGAGAGGAGGAGGAGGAGGAGGAGGTGCGGGAGGAGGAGGACCCGCCGTCCAAATGTGGCTGCCTGGCTACATATGGTAGCAGGCGTGCTAGCAGCGCCGGAGTGCGGCTAAAAATAGACCCGCATCACAGCGAGCTAAACGCGGCCGCTGGTCGCCTCACTTGGCGCTCCGCTTAATCCCCGACCCGGTCCTCCCTCCTCCCCACGGCCGGTGTCCCCCCCCATCGGCAGCTCGGTCCTCACGGTGCGGAGACAACGTCAGACCGTCCGGCATGACCTCCGCAGGCGGCCCGGTCCCGCTCCGACCCGCTCCGGCCCGCATGCAAACACCAAACCGGTCACAAACGGCACACAACCGCAGGCAAACGCGCCACGCAAAGCAGGAGAGACGGTCGGTAAACACAAGATTACGAGCAGACTGACCCTGTTTGGCGTCCATCTTGAACCTCCGTTAAACGTGCAGCAGCGGCGGCTCCGCCTGGCTGACGAGCGGAGAGAGAGACGGAGGCTCGGAGAGGGAGACAGGCGGGGAGAGAGACAGACATGCGCAGCTCGACCCGCACTGTGAGCCCGCACTGTGAGCCCGCACACCGCTGATGTCATCTCAGACTTAAAAAATAAGAGTTTATTTCAGTTTAATGTTAAAAACGCGACGTTCAGCTCAAAGATTCACCGAATAAATGAAATTAAAGAGGAAAAGAGATTAAAAAAAAACACTAAAACAACAACTTCCGGCGATAATCTGAATAAATTACAGACAAATCAAGACTCTGTCAGCGTTACATCGATCCTCTGACATAAAGTGAAATAAAGTGAAATAAAATGCTGAGTAACCTGAGATGAACCCTGTAATCCGACGGTGGCGGATGGGAACTTGGCTCACAGGCTGTTTGCCGGGTTAAACAGGGTTAAACTGGGTTAAACTGGGTCAAACTGGGTTAAACTGGGTTTCAGGCAAAGAACCGAACAACCTGAACACATCATTTCTCCATGATTATCAGCTTCACACTGCCTTTGTTTTCAGGAACTGTGCTAATAAATATCAGTTACACGGATCTGATCTGTGAGATAAAACATGAATCACATCCAAACTGAGAATAAACTGCAAACATCTAAAGTTTACATGGAAAATTGTTCTTAAAGTGACTTTTAATGTGAAATCCAAATGAATCTCGGTTCGTTGCTGCTGTTTGTGAATAAAAACACTGTTAAGCTTCAAAACTGAGTCAAAGTACAAACTCTTCATGCTCCTCCAGCAGAAACATCCCTCTGACACGATAACCTCGATTCATTCTTACACACACACACACACACACACACACACACACACGCAGCATGTTCAGAGTTCACTGCAGACAGGCGTGCTCTGTGTGTGTGAAAGGGCATCTGTTATGAAAAACTGGTTTTCTTATAGGAAATACGACGGGAGGAGGGGAGGAGGAGGTGGAGGAGGAGGTGGAGGAGTGTTTCATAAGCCGGCTGTAAAAGGACAACCGGCTCCAGAAATGCCGGCAGAGAAGATAAAAAAAATAGGAAATCAAATCCGAGTGGAATGCCAGAAACATTCCGACTGGACATCAGAGATCTGAGGGAAACATCCATGTAAGGATCTGCAGTCTGTCCGGGAACACAGGTGCATGCTGGGACATCTGCGGTCCACAAACTGACCCGCTGGCTCCGGATCAGATGGAGCAGAACCCAGCGAGGCCTGATGCATCGCAGATGTGACGAGCAGCTGGTTTCCAACGTGTTTCTGACCCTGAACGCATCACTTTTTACTCTTTAATGTCACTAAACTTCACTGATACAGACTTTACAGGTGAGTCATGAACGTCACACTGCAAACCTGAGAGACTGGAACAAAAGTGTCAGAAAATATTTACATTACTGAGGCGAGCTGAGACGAGACGAGTTCCTCCTGAACTACGCAAACACACCTGCGTCAGACAGACAGGTGAGTCTGGAGACGGCTGAAGATCTGCAGGTCTTTCTCTCTGTCGTCTGTGTTCGGACTTTTAAACATCTAATAATGATATTTAAACTCAAGGTTGGTGGTTTTTTGACATTTGGGACGATTTCAAAGAATCGAGACTAAACAAACTTAGTGAGACGTTTACGTTTGAGAACCAGCCAGCGCCCCCTAGAGGACAAAACATGTAATAAAGACACGTTTCTTAATTAAAAGCCAGTTTTCTTACTCAGATATTCACAGTGAGATTAAATATCAGTGATACATGAAAAGCATCACATGACAGTAAGTGTGACAGACTGATCAATATGATGATCCATCATGATGAATGATTAATGATCCCCACCAATGCTTGTGAACACCTTCATATCCAATCAGCATCCTCTCACCTGTTACCTGTTCACCTGTGGAACGATCCAAACAGGTGTTTGTGGATCATCCACATCTGTCTCAACATGTTAGAAACAGGCTGCTGCTTCAGAATCAACAAGTCTTTAGATCAATCAATGAAGCTGATGAGGTTAAAGATTAAATAAACTGTCCTTGGATTGGATCAGATTAGTAAACGATCAGTTTGTTTGACAAAATGTCCCAATCGAACTGAACAGGTTTAAACATGAAACTCCACAGTGTTTCTATGAATCTGTCCTGGATTTGGATTTAAAGTTTCATCATCTGCTATAAACAGGAAGTGAGCCGTCATTTTTTCAGTTTCCTCTTTGGGACGAACACGAGCGGAAAGTTCATCCAAAAAACTGGCAGAAAGAGTTTTTAAAGCTTTCATCAACTGCAGACTTCAACCCACTAATGTGATGATAATTCTTTTGTTGTGCAGCTTAAACGAGCTTCGATGACCGAACAGAAAGAAGTTCGTCCTTTTTCCTGTTCGACTCGTCAGAGCGACTTCAGTCTGGAAGGTGAGTCATGAAAAAAGGACGACGGATGATTCCCCTTCACCCACCGACCGACCGACTGCTTTACAACATCCAGTCTGCTTATTTCACTGCTGTTGCAAACCACACACACACACACACACACACACACAGACAGACCAAAAAGTGCCGAGTCATTGTGCAACAAGGCGACCTCGTCCACGTTCTGTTGCTTCATGGTTTCTACTCGTTACCGGCTCAATGAATGATGGCTGGATGGCCAGAGCTGAGCTGACACTCTGTTATCTCACACACACACACACACACACACACACACACACACACACACACACACACACACACACACGGAGCACAAAGGCCTCAGTGTTGAGATGAGGCGACAGCAGCTCTGCAGCCTCAGATGATGCAACGACACATGAAGATCAGCAGACAGAACTCAGACTGAGGTGACATGCTAACAGTCCGTCTGAGAGACGTTCAGCCGTTTCCTTCTGGAAACTGTTTGTTGTCACATTCAAAACCAACAAAACAGGCAGGAAATAAGATTTAACTGCCATCCAGCAGAAATAAGAGGGTGGGAAGTTGCTTCCCATGATGCAAAGCTTTACAGTAAAACCGTTTACTATCATTTCTTGACAAAAAAAGCCAGAAATCTTCACATTCATGAGCATGAGCGCCCCAATGTCGTATAGCTCCGTTCAAACCAAAGTGTTTGTTCTCTTTGCAGAGCCTGTGTCGTGTTGGAACACCTGACAGGTAAACATCTTGTGAGGAGACTCGAACACAACAAACACAACAAACACAACAAACACAACAAAGACGACAAACACAACAAACACAACACACACGACAGACTCTGAGCTTCTGAAACCTGAGTCTCTTCGTCTAAACACACGGCTGGTCAGCTTGTCTCACACACACACACACACACATACACACACAGTGAACATGGAGCCCAGCTGGGAGCTCTGGCCGACGCTCCTGCAGCTCATCAGCATATCCCTGCACATCAGCCAATCATTAAGCTGCCAGCCACCGTCGCTCCACTCACAAGCCCCTCCCCCTCCTGCTCCTCTGCTGTCTACCTTTGGTCACAGTGGCTGACCATCCAAAGGTCCTCGCTGAGGCTGCTGCAGTCGCCCAAGGACGCCGGGCCAGAATAATCTGCAACCACGTAGCTGTGAGGACTCAGTCAGAAAACAGTCTGACGCTGTCAGCAGGCAGCAAACACACACATGAACGGCTGTTCAGCTGCCTAATGAAAACTTCTCCTCACAAAACTCCATTTCCTCTTTTTCTCCCATAAATATCTAAATGATCAGAAGCCCCTCAGACATTTCATCGCTCTCCTCTCAAAGTTTTCAGAGCTTCAGCTGCGACGCCTGACTGTCTGACCGACCGGCTGCCTGAAGCTCCAGTCCGTCTCTGTTTAAGCATCAATGTCAACACGCAGCGTTAAAACAAGCGGTTAGCGCGTTTTCCCAGAGCACCTTGCAGCAGCGAGCAGAGCAGGACAGCGACTCTGCCGGCTTGAGACAGTGACAGACAGGCGGAGACAGACAGAAAGGTGGAGCTGTACCCTGTTCTCTCCACTGCTTCGAGGCAGCCTCGCTCTCCTTCTTGTCCACAGAGTTGTTGTCCATGCCGTCCATTCAGCAGACACACATTCCAGACAGAGAGGGACCCGGCAGAGGCAGCGAATGGAAATGTGTGTGATTAAATGTGTGTGTTCGGCTGCAGGAGGAGGAGGAGGGGGAGGGGGAGGAGAGACAGAGAGAGGGAGGAGAGACGGAGGGAGGGAGGGAGGGAGGGAGGGAGGGGAAAACTCCAGCAAGGCTTCCTCTGAGGGAGACGAACCCGGCGTGCAGTCAGCTGACTGTCTGCTGCCAGCGCTCTGACGCAGCAACTATAAACGTCCTCCCTCCCCCTCTGCCTCTCCTCCCCCCTCCATCCCTGCCTCCCCCCCCTCCCCCCTCTGCCTCTCCTCCTGCTTCGGCTCGCTCTCCCCCCTCCCTCCCCCTCACTGCCACCCAGTCTCATCTTCCCTTTCTCCTCCCCCTTTCTCCTCTAACTTCCTCTCTTCTTCCTCTTTTCCTTCTCGTTTCTTCTCACCCTGCTTTCCCTTCGTCATCCCCCCTCCTCCCCCTCCTCCCCCTCCTCCCCCCTCCCTCTGTCTTTCCTCAGATCTGCTGACGCAGCAGTGAGACGGAGCCGATGGATGATTTCAGTTCATATATGACTGATTCTGTTGATACCAGTGAACGCATCGTTTAAAGGTGTGATGATAAGTTTCTCTACAGGAAGAAATCAGCGACATTTTTACCTGAAACAGGTAAAAAAACAAACGGATCAGAGCCACAGGCCACGTCAGCGTCTGCAGAGGGATGAGAAACACTGCAGCTGAACACCAAATGATTTCTGCTACCAGACTCTTCATCATCATCATCATCTGTTATTGATCACCAGCTGCAGTTCGGTTCCAATCATCGTCTTTCAACCTGATGATTATTTACATGATGGTTTTGTCTTTAAATGATAGAAAACAGAATAAAAGCTCTTCATAGTTGCCAAGAAACTATTTTTCCTTTAGATATCTTTATTTGTGTCTCTGTTAAAGTAAAAAACATGTTTGTCTGAGTGAATCATATAAACAGAACAGCTTCCTGTTCGTATCAGCTTGTATCTCTAACACATTTTGTTATAATTCATATAAAATCCAGAGCAGATTCACCCACTGAGGTGGATTCAAGGTTCAGTCACCTTCACTGTGACTCAGGAGGAGTTCAGGGAAGAGAATTAAAAATATCGGCTGAGTTTCTGCAAAATGATCTGAACTGCTGCCCAGATTTTCACATTCACACGGATGTTTCCTGATCTGAGGAGCAGAACGTTCAGTCTGACGGTTCATCAGAGCAAAGAAAAGCATCTCAGACACAAAGTGAGACGACTGAAGCAGGTGTTTGTGTCTCTGTTTTCATGGCCTCAGGGATCTGATTATCTGGTCACTGCAGGAAGTTCAGACTTGGATCATCTGAGCTGTAATGACTGGCTGCTTCCACTAGAGGGCATCTGTCTCACTTTACAGACTCCTCCACCTTCCCTCATTAAAACTCGTTTAAATGACAGAAAACAAACCGACTGAAGTACAGACCAGAAAGTTCTGGATCGAAGAACATTTTCACATCAAAGTCCCCTGATTGAGGAGTTTCATTATAATTTTATACGAACCTTTTTATGAATTAATTCACTATTTACAATTACAGAATTAGATCAAAACTACGATCAGTTCAAAAGGTTGAAGGGAACAAATTTCATCCAAACAGTGAAACATGTTTAATCAATATATTGATTCAGCTGGTGAATCTGTAAACTGTCTGATGGGATCTTTGCGGGTCTGAACTGTTTGACTTGAGTCGTCTCCGCTGACGACCTGCCGCCTCTCTTATCTCTCAGCGTCCTGCTGGAAACAAACCTGCAGGTCATGAAACGCTCAGCTGCTCGCAGGTCAGAGACGCTTACGTAAAAGTACAAAGTTTGACTCTGTGAGGATGAAGCAAACCCTGACGAACCCTCACCTTCATCTCACTTCCTCTACACGTCTCTGCTGATGTAAACCGGCCGGCTGACGACACGCAGCCACGACTCGGATCAGAGGAACGAGTCTGAGGCACGAATTTCACTCAGGGAAGTCAAAGTTAAAGTGAGAATTTACTGATTTATAGTTTGTTTGCATCCGTCTGAGATCACTGCACAACAACCATCAATAAGTTCATCCACAACTTGTTATGTTACATGATTGATGTTTGTTCATGATAAATTAAATATCTTTGAGTTAGAATGATTATTCAGACAAAACAATAAGTCTGGAAGAGTGAGACGGGATATTTATAGACAATAAATCAATCAGTAATGAAAACAGTCAGCAGAGTGACGACTGAAAGAAGAAGAGCTGGTTGCAGCTTCGACCTTTTGCATGAACTCTGAGTGAACCTCAGATTTTCTGTTCAGGTCGGAATAAATCAGAACGATCCGACAGAACGAAGCAGCAAACAAACGCGTTGCTCAGCGACGTGACGAGCAGCAAGTTTCTGCTCAGAAAGCAGCTCTGCACCTCCAGCTGCATAATGAGCCACATTTGCTGAGTGGATTCTGGGTCGGAGAACTCGGTGGGCCTGCCAGTGTCGCAATGCAGGGAGGAGGAGGAGGAGGAGCAGGAGGAGGAGGAGGCTTTAATTAACAGGAGATCCCTCCGACACACACACCCCACAAAGTCCTACTGCTCCAGTTACACAGAACCTGTCTGAAACACTGTGGATGAGAGTGTGTCGTAGTTTAAATATAACTGAGTCATCCGTTTAAAAGACGACTCTGCGGTGTCGTCTTCTTCAGAGCCGGCGGAGCTTCAGGGCTGATTCATATCGTTTCTAGAAGCCCAGAAGGACTCGGCTCTGCTCGTGTCTCAGCGTCTAAACGTCCCTTCAGACTACAGAGGACACAAACAACAAACACCGGCTTTTACAGCTCTGAAGTCTGGTTAACATTTAAGCCATTAAACCATTTAGACATCACAGATTAAATATCCAGGTCAAGTTGAAATGATCAGTTTTATGAGTTGTTTATGATCAACAGAGGAAATGTCCCTGTCTGATATCTCATGTCGGCTCCACACCTCCTTTGTGCTACAACTCACCTTTTTTCATGAATTGAGAGAAAAATAAGCCATAAAAAGTCCTGAGTCTAACAAATGTCCAGTTTTGTCCAACCAACCGTCCAGTTTCCAGAGAAAAGCAGCAAATCTCAGACTGAAAAAGCTGCAACCAGCAACTATTTGCCACTTTTGCTTGACTGAACAACAATCAGCTGACCACTTATCAAAATTCAGTCATTACAGCCAATCAGAGTGTTTTAACTCGGTTTAAACTCACGTTTCACTGTCACGACCGGGTTTATAAATCCTTTTAACTTCAACCAAACTGAGACGTTTTCTCCCTTAAAGAGCATCAACAGGGTCGTCTCCGGTCCTTTTCTTTGACCTCTTCTGGATCATACTGAGGTCTGACCAGTGAATAATGGGCACAAGATCTTTCATGACTCTAAATCAGTTCAGTTAAAGACCAAACTAAGCTAAAATCACAGAGTGTTACGGTTTTAAATTCATTTTGGGGCGAAATAACTGTCCATGTTTAGTTTCAGAGAGGTTCGTTTGTTCTTTCAACACCTTCTGCAGAAGCTCAGGTTCATTTGGCACAGATGTTGTTATGAAATGATATTCCATGTTTAGCCTCAGGTGCACATAAACTGATGCAATCATGTAAAAACGGGCGTGGGAGACTGTAAAGCACGAAATAAATCAGTGTCAGCTTGTTCAGTCAGTAACAGGGCGTGGTTGGGAGCTGTGTGTCGCTGTGAGAGGGTGTTGGGTTTCAGATTGGCATCTCGAGTTATTTCTAGAGAGAAGCTAAAAGAAGATGGCAAAGGTAATTTGATTTGTCAGCAGAAATGCTGCGAGGGCAGAGAGAGACGCCTGTGAAAGTCTGCAGGAGGTTAACGAGCGAGAAAATCTGCATCAGATCTGTTCATGCAGAAAAAAATGTGTTTCTTCCCCCAACTTTTAAAAACAATAAAAGGAGCTCAATTTTTAAATGAAACAAATAAAAAACCTCTTATTCTACTTACCACAAATTAAATTTTTAACATAAATAAATGATTGGAAACACAGAAATGATGTTATTTTGATGAGACAGAAATGCACAAGATGCAGGAACAGCAGAGGTCGAAGCACAAAGGACCACAAACCCACACAAACTGAAACAGACTTTACAAAATGCAAAGGTTAACGTAACGTGAAAATCAAAAACAAAAGAAGAAGATGCAGAAAGGAAAGGTGATACTCAGGAAAGTGATGGGATCTAAAGTAAAACTGGCTGCTGGTTGGCTGGGAGAAATAAACTGAGGAGAACAAAGGAGTGAAGATGGAAAAGTGCCGATGAACATGGACGTGCCGGTGAAAACTGAGGAGGATGTGGGGGATGGTTTCCATGCCAGAACTTGTTAATTTTACCTGCTCTTATGTTCAGGTTTGGCATCTTAAACGGTTTGCCGGCCTCAGTGCAGACGGGGGAATGGGTGACTGGAGCTTGAGGTGCCGGCTGCTGAATATCAAGCTTCTCCAGCTCTGCCTTGCTCTTCTGGGGGGAAGCCTGGGTGAGGAGGCGGTAGGAGCTCTGACTCGGAGCCTCTTGTTCAACCTTCGGGGATGGAGC
Source organism: Acanthurus leucopareius (assembly GCA_029814765.1). Lineage (NCBI taxonomy): Eukaryota > Metazoa > Chordata > Actinopteri > Acanthuriformes > Acanthuridae > Acanthurus > Acanthurus leucopareius. Next base: position 644,169 of record JAQMCX010000007.1, read on the forward strand.
TACATATGTTGGAGGTGGCACGGAAACTGGAGGAGCTTCTTTCTGCCCAAAGCTTAGATCATCATCCATGGGGAGCTCTTGAGGCTTGGAGGAGGCAAACTTGGAAGTATCCAGAGCTTCAAGAAACTCATCAATGACACCCCTGGGTGGTCGCTCGATGAACTCGAACTCCTCAGAAGAAACTTCATGCTCAGAGACTTCCTCGGCCACCTCTGGCTCCTCAACCTCCATCGTCAGGTCCTTCTTCTCGGTTTCTACCTGGAAGCTGGCTGGGTTCTTGGCCATGGCCTCCAGAACAGGAGACAGGGAGTCTGCTGTTGGGGACTCTGAGTCTGAGTCCTCTGCAGGGGTCTTTTTGCTCTGGAAGTCAAGTGGCTCAAACTTTTCGGTCATTTTGGGAGAATCGTGGCTTGAAAACCAATCTTGCTGCTCGATCTTGACAGGTTCCTCTTCTTTGACCTTAGTGGGCGTGGTTTCTTCTGCCTCTTTAACAAGGTCAAATGTGCCAATGCTTTTGTCGTCTTCAACTTTTGCTTTGTCAGCGGCTCTCACCTCCATCTCCGCAGTCATTTCCTTCAGAAGGGACACTTTAGCATCGAAGGCAAACGGGTTGTTAGCAGACAGATTGATCGGGGGGTTGGGAGACTCCATCATTCTCCGTTCAAGGATGGGACTCTGCTCCTCTGGACTTCCCTCTGAGGAACCAGAGTCAATTTTGTCAGGGTTGAGTGGAGAAGACTTCAGGATGTCTGGAAGTGACGGGGGCAGAGCAGCATCTTCTTCCTCCTTTTCGTCATCATCTTTAAGGCCGGATGAAAACTGATTCACTGACTGCATGAGTGAATCAGAGGCCATCTTGCTTGTCTCAAACACTTTTCCTTCTTCTAAGAAAGATGGTGGGGTATCCTGGGGTTCTCCGGTCTGTCCGTACTGGACCAGATCTGGAGTGGGACTCTCTGACATTTTTGAGGCCCTGCTGTCGGACTTGGAGTCTCCAAAGTGGGAGTAGCCACTGTCCGCCAGTGGGGAATAGCCCTCAAACGGGTTATTATTCTTCTTTACCTCATACATCAGGTCCTCATCTTCATCGGACTGACTGGCGCGCAGCTCCTGCTCATACCTGGAGGAGCTCATGGGAGCTGTGTCCTTGGAGAAAGAATCCATGGAGACCTTGGAGTTGTCTTGAGATGCTAGGACTGTAGAATCCCAGTGCTCTGTTGGGTTAGAGGAGGCAAGGTGAGACTCAGGGACCATCATCTGGGGATTCACAGGGGAGGGACCAGTGGAGGACTTTTCTGAACTATTCAGCTTCTCCTCGGGTGAAAAGGAAACTCCACTGTCTTCGCAGGGATTATGAGGCCCTGGGTCTTTCCCTAAACTCAGGTAAGGACCAGCTAACGGATCTAGAAGGTCTTCCTTAATCTTACTACGTGCTGGTCCAGTGTCACCCTCTTCACCCACCCAAGGCATGTCCTTGGAGCGAGTAGTTGGGGGTTCAGTGGAGAAGGTGCCCAAGGGTGCAGCAGATCCCAAGATGGGGGGCTGGTTGGGACTCTCGGTCAGAGAGAGCTCCTCCAGAGAGTCGGGGGAGTGAAGAGGGGAGATAGGAGAGATGGGAGCAGGGGAATCACCCTTCTGCCCAAGTGCTTGAGTAGAAAGGGAGGAGGGAGAATGCAATACAGCACATATCAAAGACATACTCCATTCCTTACAGTGCCCACCACACCTGGGGAGGACCATCAGGACCAGACAAGCGCTGCTAAATGTTAGCTGTGGCTGGTAGCCAGATCTCACTGTTTGGTAAACGACTGGCCATCGTGGTTTTACCCAGAAAGTCTGACAAACATCATCTTAACATCAGCCTGTCAAAGGGTTGGTTTATTTCCTTCTCTTGAACACAAAGGAAGAACAACACGAGTTTTAAACTCAAACTGAGACTAAAAACTAACTACACCCCCCCTTTCAGTTCTGTCCTTCATGTTTCAGAACAGCAGTTCTCGGTTGCTGCTGGAAACCCTCCAACACTTCAGACCTGAACTGCTAAATCATGTGTGTTCAGCCAACTGAGAGCGAGTAAACACACTTAATTTAGCCCATCTGGAGCCTATTTTTGAAATGTGGTTTAACCTCTTTAGGCTAACATGGTGCTATCAGGCTAAAATAATCTTGTTTATTCTCATCATGCAGAAATGCTTCTCTATTCAATATCTAGTGTGGAATAACTGGAGTTACTCTTTAACTCTTAAACAGCCAACAGGCTGAATGAAAGCCACAGTTTCTGCTTGTTTCCTGGATGTTTTATGTCGGTCAGGCGTGTGAAGAAAGTCTTTGTTTCAGGCGGACGAACTGGCTTAAACAAGTTTGTTTCCTATTTGAAATGTATTTTGTAAAACTGGAACCTGCGATCAGTTGTTGCTCTACTTGACTTAGTTTAAGTTATGTTGCTCCCTTTTTAGTTCCCATTAGTTAATTTATGAATAAAACCAAATCCTTAACATCACCCTTTATAAATTCATTTTGAATTATATTCTGAGTGTTTCGAGGGCAAATCAAGAACATGTTTTCAGTCACATTATCAGGCCACAGCTATCGTTTCTTTAGCTTTATGGGTCGGCCATGTTTATTATTTTTAATCAATCAATCAATCAATGCAGAGACCAGACTTCCCTCCACAGTTAAGACTTGGCAGCATTTATCTGGTAGGACTTTTTGCCCCAGATCTGGTGCCAGTTAATCATGCTCAAAGTGTCTTACAAACACAAACTGTTCAGTGCATCAGATAATGATTCCTCTCAAAGACCTTTTTTAAGGATTACCAACAACATCAGTATTGTTTGAGGCCTGTCAACCACTGAGGAGAATCATTATTCCTCTACAGTTTTACTGTGTAAGTTCATGTCATTCTAAGCTACAACAACCATGTGAGTCACAATGAAAACAAACACGAGCACAGCAAACATCAGAATTAGTGTCTCACTACACTCGGTTCAGAATACAAGCATCCTACGTCAGTGCTATTAGAGGTGGCAAAAAGTCTACAGCTCACTGCATGCAAAGGGTTGTTTTTGCCACTTAAAAACAGAGGAAGGATGAATTAAAGAAGTGCTCAAAGAGGAGGGATGGGAAACACAGCGAGCAGAGAGAACTTGCCTGTAGGGAATTGCATCAGAGGACGAGGCTGAGCTTTAGAAGAAGAAGGTACATCTGTGGAAGGAACAAGAGAAAGCAGCACAGAGTGATCTTAGTCAGGTTAAAGCAGAAGACAGAAAGACCAGAAGAAGAGACAGATATTATTACAAATGACTGAGGTCTGAGGGGTCCGAAGCCCAACGTGGAGGCAAAACGCTAAACTTCAGATCAAAGCACATGTCAGAAACCCTCAGCTGGGACGTCTTAATCACAGTTTCTGTGCTACTTCAGAGCAGTTGAGGGAAAAGGGACACACTCATGCCTGCTGGGTATTCTTAACCTAATTTAAAACACTGCCACAGAAAACAAGGGCTTGCTAGTTAACCTCAATTCTTTTACAGATCATAAAGGGAGTGATTAATCTTTCTGTTAAAAAATAACCGGTATGTTTGGACAGTTTACTCAAGTTCTCTCAGGCATGTCAAAGACTCCAGGGTTCATCTGGTGCTGAAGGACAGTTAACAGTTTGATATGAAGAAAGAAGTGAAGAAAGCAAACAGAGGCAGCAGCTGTCATTGGACTCAAGAACAGAGAGATTTCCCTTCACAGCAGAGAAGCACAGACGCGTCGGCTGCAGACACAAACACCAGCTTATATAAGTACAAAATATTAAAGAATATACATCAAATGTGAACCAAACTGTTGTACAATAAAAAATAAGCTTCAGCAGCTGCAGCAGATCTGAACACATCAACACGCTTCAGTCATTTAATCAGCGATTTTACCAAAATTCAGTCTGACTTCCTGTTTCAGTTCAACCAAGAAGCTTATTGAGACAAATTCAGCTGAATAAATTACAGACAGCACGCTGAAAAGGTTCTGTCCTTTAACCAAATTAACCAAATTCCTTTTTATTAACGTGTCGGGACACTGAAGACTGCAGGCAGTCCAAACAGAGACAGGAAGTAAAGGAAAACACACCTTTACAAAACTCCAGAAACACAAGAGAATAAACATTCAGAGCTCTTTAAAACACTGCAGGTAACCAACACACGTGTGGCTGCTAGTGAGCAGGACTGAGCCATGTTAGTGTGCCACACATACACACACACACACAGCTCAGAGACGTGTCACTTCCTGTGGACACCATCATCTCCAGAGTCCAGTGTGAAATAAATGAACCGACAGAACGACGGACTTTGTTTGACGGCAGACCTCGTTACAGAAACATCTTGTTTTTGTGTCTCTGGTGTCGAAGTCGAGGTCTCAGTCGTCTGTTCCTTCACAGGTTCACTGCAAACAGGAACTGTGATCGTTCATTCTGCTTCGGCACACTTTCAGAACGGTAACACTTTGCTTAAATGTGACAGTTTGGACGAAAGGTTGCACTGAATCTATGAAAGCTTCTCTTCATGGAACAGCTGTTTCATTCGGTAAATGATCTCTGGTTCGTTATCTCCACTCCTTCAAACACAAAATGTGCCAAAAAAACAAGGTAATTAACTTTTGGCCCAGAGACTTAATCTCGGAGAAAGGTGAGAGACAAAACATGGAAGTGCTGTCGAGCAAGAAGGTGGATCACATCAGATTCAGCTGTTTGCAGAAACACACTCCTCACGTCAGCAACAGGTTATTGATCATGATGATCAGCCAGTTTCAGAGAAAAATCAAGTTCTGAGGATCAAAAACTTGAAGAAATCAATCTTTAGTTGATTATCCAATTGATTGGCCTAAAATACATGAGAAGCTTTGGAGAATCAGTCTGGATCAATAATCAAAGCTGATTTTAACATCTGATGATCATTCGGCCGAACTGATTGACACGAGGCCGTTCGGTTGGTTACCTCGTCTGCTCAGGCTCAGATTCCAGCCAGGACGACGACCTGCAGGATCGAACCAATGAGACACTTTAACATGAAGCTCCAAGATCATCATGAAGATCCAAACTGAACCATCTGAACATCTTCTGCAGCAGAGAAACTGACTGAGTGTCTGATGCTTTTATTCAGAGGAGTTTGTGTCTTTGAGGGACACGAACACCTGGAGATGATTCCAGGTTCACTGTGTGTGTTCAAATCTTTGGATCCAAACACTTTTTGTGAAGCAGAAAATCAGGCTGCAGTTTAATTGAAGTGTATTTGCTGATGAACAGATTAAGATTAAAGCACATACAGAAATAATCCGGCCGTCCTGAGCGATCGTTACATGTGATCGTAAACACAGCTGGAGGAGCCAACGCTTCTTCTGACTGCAGACGGTTCAACCTGCAGCCAGCAGGAGAAGCGGTTTACGTTTCAGTCGTACTTAGTTATCAAATCTTCGTTCATTTAAAAGCAGCACTGCTGAGTTTAACAGTGAGCAGATATTCTGCAGATTAATCTGTTAGTAGAGGACCTTAAATATGTGATATCAGTAAATTAACGTTGCATTTTTGGAGGAACAGACTGTGGAGCAGGTTTGTTCCTGTTCCTGCGCCGTCTTTGGGCCCAGCGGGAATCAAACCTGTGACAGCCAGCCTTCATGCATCCAGCCGGCACGCTGAGGAATTCGGCTCCTCCTTGATCTATAAGTGTCTGCAGGAACGCCTGACAGCCCGACTCTGATATACGACTTCAGGCCACCGACTCAGCTGCTGCCATCTTGTAGAAGAAAGAACTCAATGTACGATTCTTTCTCTGTCACTTCAAAATAAATTACAACGTCGCCTTTTTCATAAAACCTCAGTAAAGTTAACAGGTTTCAAGGCAGAGCAGGTAACTTTGAACCTGCTGGTTAGTTTAGTGACAGAACATCTGCAGACTCCGTCTATAAAACCACAGTTACATCACTCGGCCTTTCTGTCGCTGCAGCTGATAACAAACAGCTTCCTCACGGAGCTTTACTGCTGTTAGCTGTTGTGTTTCTGAGCTGTGGACGGTCGGCCTTCATGCTAACACCGGCTAACCCTGTCGGACTCCAGCTCTGAACACACACATTAAATTTAGAAACATCAGCGCGGCAGGTTTCCACATCTGATCTCATCTGGTTCTTCATACGTCATCAAACAAGTCCGTCTGATTTATGGATCATCATCAGAAATGTTTGTTTTTATAATCTGATGATGCTAAAAAACTGGTTTTAGCTCACTTCTTCTAGATTTATCAATACTATTATGGGCTGTAAAGTGTAGTATTGATGCTAAATAACAAGGTAAGCTGTGATTTGACTGATCAAAGCTAGCTGGCGTTAGCATCTTATGACGCTCATCATTTTATCCTCCTGAACACAGAAACAGGAAAACAAAGAGAAGAAGAGACTCTCCTCTTTTCAAAAACTGGAAACTTTGGCATTTTTAAAAATACTTTTCCCTTTAAATTATGAAATGATAATCAGTTGGGATTTTTACTCGACTGGAAGGAGAAACTGTCATTTATGTTGGTGAGAAGAAACAGTTTCTCACTTGAACGATAAGTTTGTTTCTAACAGAAGAACTTCCCTCAGATCAACGTTTGGGCCTGAAATCAGCATTAATGTGACCAATCAGCACAAAGCCTGTCAGCATCATCTTTCCCCTCACAGCTCTGGACGTCTCTGCTCCATCACCGTGTCAGAGGTGGGATTAACGCAGATTAGCATGTGGTTCTCATCATGTGCAGTCTGACTCGGTGACAGACAGAAAACCAGCTGCCGTGTTGGCAGAGCAGGAACAACAGACAGGAGCCGGTTTAACTGCAGCGGGCGGAGGGTCCGACGGCGAGCACTTAACCCCACCCACACCCACCGATCACCAGGAGACGGAGAAACAACAACACTGGACACACACAGCTCTAAGCCTCTGTGTGTGTGTGTGACATCTCCCCTCTCCATCTAATCCACCTGACCACATCACGAGCTCTTCACAAACACACACTGACGGATGTAGGTGACCCAAAAATAAGATGTAGGCCGTCGGTGATGGCAGAGCCTCGGACGATTAACCGGCCTGTCAGTCACGCCGCCTGACGGGACGAGCGGAGGGACGCAAACCCGCCTGACACACCTCTTTCAAAGGTGACGGCGTGAATCTGTGTGATGTGGAGTCACGGCGGGACTCGTCACAGACTCGTCACAGAGGAGATTAATGAAAAGACAAGAGGGAATAAATTAGTTTATTTCCCATAAACGACGTGGAGTTACTGCCCCCCCCCTCACCAGTCATCCATTGATGATGCGTGATGACATCATGACTGTGACCGGCTGATGACTCGAGCTGTTTGTCATTTAAAACATTCAGCTCTGTCACTGCTTTCTACTCTGACTGCAACTACAGTTATTTATCGATCAATCAATCAGTTTCTCCATGTTATCAGTTATTAAAAAAGATGTTTAATCCCTGAAAATATTTACATCTTGTTTTAACATTTTATGGTTTAAGTTTACAACTAACTGTTTTTTTTTTAAGAACTAATCATCCGACAGAGCAGTTTTGATGTAAAACCTGTTTTGTAGAATTTAAACATCATGGAAGTTTTTTTTTTTAATAGAAAAATGACAGAAATTAAATATTTAAAATCAATAAACATATAAATCTGACTTTGTTTGTATTTCAGAGGTGATAAAATAACTCGTTAGTCAGACTCGTGTGTCCGTAGCTGAGCTGTCTGAGGTGGCGCTCCGGTTTATCCTCCTCCATCAGCGGCCTGCCAGCGGCCCCACCCTGCCGCTGCGCCGCCCGCCCCCCCGCCTGCAGGAGCAGATACGGCCTGTTTACCTGCTATCTGCCGACACAACACGGCGAACAGCCTCAGCATCAGCACCGCGGGGTCAAACACACGCGTCCCGAAACACGCATCAGGCCAAACGTGACAGTAAAGCTCCGTTAGAGGAATCAGACCTGTGTCGGCAGGTGAGGGGGCACGCGGAGGCCCGCAGGCCGCGAGCCGAGCCGTTTCCGGGCTGAGGGCGTCGCTTCGGGTGGAGGTGATGGGGTGGATGACCGAACACAAGGCTGTCCGCTGGATAAAGAGTGAGCCTGTGATCGGAGGCGGTGCCGTTATCCGGTGGCGGTGCGGGAATGCGGGAGGCAGACAGGGAGGGACCGGAGCGGATTCCTTTGTTGTGACTAATCTCCGGGTACACCGTGCTGTGCTAACGGACCGTGCTTCCATTATCGGACAGCTCCTCCTCTGACGTGCCCACATGTTCACTTTAATATTAAAATAAAAACTAAAATGACCCCAAACAGTCTGATCCTGATCGTGATTACGACACTTATGATTAGCAAACATTTACCTTTTCACGTTAGCTTACGTAGAATACCTAAAGTCAACTTGATAGTACACAAGAAAAACATGACACCATCGGGGATTTGCCCCGTTATTTAACTCAGCACCGCGTGTTGGTTAATACGCCCGGACAGCTGATAACATCCCCGCAATGTTCTGTTTTCTTTGCGTTACGTTGCGTTTCTGACAAACCCAAAGACAACATGTCCGATAATGGAACTCGTTAGCAACCAGCTTTAGCAGCGGAGGCAGAGAGCAGATGGGCGCTGTTCAGCCCGACACAAAAACAACATTTATAACGGGAAAATAACATAAATGAACTAATAAAAATGGTTTTATAAAGTCACTAATGTCCCCGAGCTGAATGAGGAAGCTGCTCTCACGTGTCTGGAGGTTAAATGGTGAAATATCGCCGTTTCATCCGGACAGCAGCTCCGCTTCCAGCCGTCTGTTTGTCCGAACAGGTGGGCCGCTAAGCTGCTAGCTGCTGCAGCAAACTGTGCTAAACCTGCGCTAAATGTGTGCGAACCGAGCCAACGCGGCCCCGTTACCGGAGCTTATTTTACTGCCTGGTTATAAATGTGTGTTTCCCTTCAGGACTCATCCAAATGAGAAGCAGCGTGTCGGTTTAACGGAGGAAACCACCGACCCCCCGGTAGCATCATTAGCCCGCTAACCGGCTAACCTCACCGTGACGGAGCTGGAAATCAGAAACATGCACAAAATAACCTCATTTTCATCTGATTTACCGCATTAAGGTGCAGAAAGTTATTAAAAACAACAAAGCTGGTTCTTCTCGGCTCAGATTAGCCTCCATGTCTGCGTGTGAAGAGCGCAGGATGCTAACATGCTCAGATTACAGACACCAGAAACCGAATTATTCCTTTAAAATCCCCTTTAATCACTTTTCAGTCAGACTGGAGATAAAAAACACTTTTTTATTCCGTTACTCGGTAAAACGACCCGCTCCCGCAGTGTTTCAGAGCCCTGATGCGGGGAGATACTCACATGATGCTGGAGCCGGTGGATCCTCCGTCACCGCAGGTCGCTCTGCTGCCTCTGCGGGGGCTGGCGCTGCTTTCCGGGGTTCAGCCGCGGGGAGGGCGTCGCTCTCCGGGGCAGGTTCCGGCTCGGGGGCAGCCTGTGGCTCCGGTGCGATCTTCGTGCTCTCCGGTTCGGCTTTGGGCGCAACGACCTCGGGCTCCTCGGCGGATGAGATGGTGTCAGGAACAAAAGAGTAGCTGGTGGAGTCGGGGATGGCCGCCTCCACTTCGGGCTCCGGTTCGGGCTCCTTTAACGTGACTGCTGGCACTGACACCGGTTCCGGTTCGTAGGCAGAGTCGAGTAACGTTACTGGGTCCTCCGGAGCAGCGGGGGAAGTTTCTGTGAAGTCATGTGGCGCACTGCCTTCAGCCATGTGCCGGTCCAACGCGTCCTGAGCCCCGCCGACCAGGTCCACGATGTCGTCCACGCTGAACAGGTCCTGCTTGGACCGGTCCGGCTCCGGGTCCGGCTCGGCCTGGTAGTGATGCACCTCCTCCGCGAACAGAGGGCTGGTGGAGGACACCTCGGGCTCCACGCTGTCTGCCATTTTCCTTTTTTCAGACTGTCTTCAGAGGCGGAAAAGTTTCAGAAGCGATGCCTTCTGGGCTCGGTGCCACCTGTTACTGACTCCCTCCGGTGAACTGTGCAGCCGCGCCGGTAACTCCTCCGGTAAGTCCGCTTTTCCACACCGGACGAAGTTGGACAAGTGCGCCACACGACAGCTTCCACCGAGTCGGACCCGAGTCTCAGATGGACACCGAGAAGTTGAGAAGAAGATGAGGGGAACTCAGCTGACCAATTACCTGCGGCTTAACCTCCGAGTGACGGGAGCGGCGGCCAATCAGAGGGCGTCAAACTAAGCGCTGACCCCGCCCACCCCCGCAGAGGCGCAATGGGACACCTCCTCCATCGGAGTCTGTAAAAGTGAGGAGGAGCAGGAGTTCGGGCTGTCCTCCTCCTCCTCTCAGACCTTCTGATCCAGCAGCTTCTTACATAACTTTTACGCTCCTGTTTCTGCTCCAGCTCCTCCTGTTACGAGCAGAACAGGAACAAGTTTACAGAACTTTCTCTCCAGGACCTTCACTGATAATTAAGAGGCTGGTTTTGTGTTTTTGTGTTTAAAAAAAACAGGATTTTTGTGTGTCTGTTGGAGGTTTTCTGGTGGAGACGTGACAGGAAGTGAGCAGGGTGACGGCAGCTCGAGTTGCAGCCAGACGAGAAGCAGGACATTGTGTTCCAGAGACACAAAACAAGACAGAAATAAGACACAACTTCACCAGAAACTGAAGATTTAAAACAATGAAGCAGAAAAAATAAAGTATTTCTGTGTAAAATGTGAAATGTTGAAATGAATCTGCCCTGTGACCTTTGAGCCAATGACTTTCCACCTGAAAACGCTGCAAGTTTGAGCAGCAGGAAAGAAGAAATCATGAGGCAACGTGTCGCTCAGTGACTAATCACAGGCTTTCACAAGCTGCACAGGAAGGACGGCGAGGGCGCTGCTGAGACACGAGGTGGCTTTTAAAACCCTGAACAGCTTCAACAAAGACCTGAAGTTTAAATTGAAATAAAACAAAACTGATCTCAGTCTGATTCAAACCAGAATCTGAAGAATAACAGAGAAGAGTAGGAAGGAAAAATGTTGAGGGAGAAACACTCAGCTGCTCTGAGCTAAATGCTAACATGCTAATCTTTAATATTTATAATGAAATAACTGTAATGTGTCTTGTGTAAAGTGTTCACTCTCTCAGATTAATATTTGCCGTCCAGCTGAGGCTGATGGGAAAGTCAGCAGCTCTGCAGGTTTCTGACGGTAAACCAAAGTATTGTGAAGTGGAGATGTTGACCTGATGGTGGCGCTATATGAGCAGTCAGAGATGAGTCATTAAATCAGGAGTGTGAGTACAAACCTGCTCAGAAACTCCAGACTGAACCAACCAGCCGGCAAACTCGTCTGCTGTTCACCACATTTATAAACTACAGGAGTTACATAAACTCTGTGGTTAGAACCTCCAGCTTCTCCTCTGCTGCTCTTCTCCGTTCGGCACAGCTAGCCGTTAGCATAGCCACAAGCTAAACGCTGCCTGGCCGATAAATGTAGCCTCTCTTTACTTTTTAAAGTCCCATCTGTGCACAGAGATCAACAGAGAGAGCTGGAGGTGAAGCTGTGGAGGATCAGAGGCCTGGAGGTCCTCAGCTTACCGACGACAGGCTGGACTCTATATATAACATGAGAGTATATGTGTCTGTAAGGGAATATGGCAGCTTCAGGAGGAGCAGGTCACCGTGCTGCACCGTGAGGGACGGAAACGTCTCAGCACGACACGAAGACGTCTGATCGATCACAAACTGAGAGAAGAACTTAACTGGTTTGAGCTGAAAGTGTTAAATAATCTCTACTTTATAATCTGGGAGTTTTGTATCTTAGATTGTTAATCTGATGTTTTTGTTCATCAAACCGACAGTGAACGCATCTTCTAACATGTTCTGAGTGTTCTGACTGAATCTCACACACTCTGTCCTGCTGCCACACACACACACTTTAACACTCAACACATGTGCATTAATCCGCCGCTGAAAGTAGTTCCCACCAAATGCTCCTTTTCCTCCTTTGTCACATGATTTTCTTCATAAAGCTGCTCAGTAAAACGTGTCACTGCTGGATAATTTGACCAAACTGGCCACAGAAAGCTGAGTGGACGTCCTGAATAGAGGAAACACTCTGCTGATGGACCGAGGTGTTCGATCATCAGTCAGCAGGTCATCGATCCCACATGTAACTCCTGATCAGCAGGCGATCAGATGTGATTAGATCAGTGTTTCTAATCTGATCTGATCTGATCTGATGTGTGTGTGTGTGTGTGTGTGTGTTTGTTTGGTCATGAAGTGACAGCAGAAGCTTCTCTGTGAACATCATCCAGAACTCTGAAGGTTCCTGAACCACTTCAACAGAAAGCAGGTTGTGTTCACATTTCACCCGTTAAAGTCAGACAGCAGCTCTGTGACCCCTGACCTCTGACCTGCACAGTTTTCAGCTCCATCATCAGCTGGGCTCGACTGTTGCTCTCGTAACCATGGTAACCACTTCAACAACAAACTCCTTTAGCAAATATTTCTCACTGAGCAGAGTTGAACCAAAGGTCTCAGCTTCTGCACCGAGCAGAAACACCAAACCACCACGAGAACCTTCATCTACCAGCACAGAGGAGAGTTTTCTGTCCACAGAGGGACTGAGGTGTGTGTGTCGACTCCAAGGCAGCAGCTCTGACTCTGATTAACACAGAAAAGTGTTGCATCGAGCAGAAAAGCTGATTTTATGATCAATATTATTGGATTTATTACTGATGAGTTCATCTCCACCTCAGCAGCTGCACAACACTTTTCTACTGCTTCATTCAGACAGAAGAAAACAGGAAAAACATGAAACTAAAAGATGTTTGGTGTGAGTGTGTGTGTGTGTGTGTGCCTGTGTGTGTGTGTGTGTGTGTGTGTGTGTGTGTGTGTGTGTGTGTGACCCAGTTGCTGCGTGCCTCTGACACACACAGTTATCTTTGGTCGTCCAGCAGGGAGGATGAGGATGAAGGCAGCTGCTCTAAATAGTGACGGTTGCCTAAAACAGCTCCGACTGTTTACTGTTTCAGCCTGCAGACGAAACTGAGGGATTGAACCCGTCAGTCAGAGCGACGCAGGAAACGCTCACGTTGTTCAAAGTTTCACACTTGTTGCTTCTACAACAGCATCAGCTCATGAGGTAAAAATACTCGAGTACTCGTCAGACTTCATCCCTGTGTGTGAGTGTGTGTGAGTGTGTGTGTGTGTGTGTGTGTGTGTGTGTTCATGTTTCCATGGATTAAATGTTTTGTTGCTTTTGGTTTAGTGGAAAATATTCTGCATAGCTGCCACGAGACTCACAGGGAAGATTTGTGGGGAGGGTCAAGGCATGACGAGGTGTGTGTGTGTGTGTGTGTGTGTGTGTGTGTGGGTGTGTGTGTGTGACGACTGTTGATGCATCATTCATGTGTGAAGATAAAGTCCAGACGAGGAGACTCAGTGAAGCTGCAGTCACCAGGTTACTTAAAACTAGCAAACTAATCAGTTTAGTTTTTATCAGCAAAATGAAAGAAAAACAGTCTAAAAGTCGGACGTGACGCTGTGAGAAGTTTCCTTCCGTCTGATTAAAAGTCCAAATACAAAAGTCATGTGACCAACGATGATGGAGGAAAACGTGTTTCACCTGACAGGCTGAACCTGAAACATCCTGAGAGGAAAACAGAAGCTCAGAGGAGCTGCGTCATGCTGGGCCACTCACACACACACACACTTTCACTCGCACACACACACACACACACACACACTGCAGGGGATCAATATGCTGTGGAGGAGCCAAGCGTTGTGAGTCAGCACTGACTGCTCAGCATCTTTTCCTCTCGTCTGTTGTTCTTCAGTCTTGTTCTCTCCATCAGGAACCTTCAGTCGTTTCAGGTGAAACAGAAACACAAACATCAAGTTTTCTGACTCGACGGTTCTGTTTTTTATCAGAAAACATCCAAACAGAACCAGAACTTCATCAGAACAAAACCAGCTTCATCATCATTCTCATGACACACTGACATGTTCGATGTGCTGTGATCTGACAGATGTGCTGTGATCTTACAGATGTGCTGGATGGTTTCAGGCTGCACTGACTGAGGTCAGACTGGCAGAAAAGCTTCGTCTCCTGGGTTTCGCCAGGAGCAGAGAGCATGCTGGGTAACCGGCCGGCCTGTGTGACTGCAGGCTCTGTTTATAGAGCGGTGGGAGTCTGTTTGTTCAGTGTGTGTGGAGCTTCATTCACTGATGAGGATCAGCCGAAGTCTGTGACACAAAGGCTGCTCTGTGTGACCTGCCTGTTTGTGTGTGTGTGTGTGTGTGTTTGTGTGTGTGTGTGTGAGTGAGTGTGTGTGTGTGTGTGTGTGTGAGTGTGTGTGAGTGAGTGTGTGTGTGTGTGTGTGTGTGACTGTCAGGCTAGCTGGATTTGTGAGGACTCGTGACAAACACTATACTTATGAGGACATGCAGGAATAAACTGGTTTTATTTCAGAATCTGGATCAAAGTTTCTCTGAAGCTGAAGAAACATCAGTTTCCTGTCTGTCGTTCTTTCTAAAAACATCTTGTAAGATGTTTTCGTGTTCCTCATCTTCTCTCTTCAGGAGCTCCAGCTCTCAGAGAAACACTGAATTTATCAAACTGTTCTTCTCGGAGGAATCAGAGTGTTTTTGTTCAGCATCTTTACGTTTCATTCGACGTGTCAGAGACCTGAGAACTCGTCTCAAAGTTCTTCCAGCTGTTTCAGCTCCACCTCCCAGTCAGCTGACCGTCTCACCGCGGAGGACTTTCAGGTCCAGGTCTCACAGGAAGATGTGGTCCATGAGTCCAGCTCCCTGCAGGTCTGGAGACAAGACTCTGGTCCCGCTCTGGTCCAGCAGGACGGACAGGATGGCCTGGCTCAGGTCGGCCCGGCTCAGCTCACAGCACAGGGACGAGATGTCGGCCCACACGTCCACCGAGGAGCTGCTGTCCTCCAGAATCACCTCCTCCAGAACACCTGAGGGGTCAGGACACAGTGGGGTCAGAGGTCACCGCCGCTCAGGTGGTTCGACTGTCAAAGTTACGTCAGTTTTATTATCAGGATCCAAACTTCAGCGACCTTCATCACCACGACTTCACTCTGCTTCCTGAAGCTGAGAGAACAAACACAGACTCTGCTGCTGATCAGCTGACCTCTGACCTGATCAGCTGACCTGATCAGCTGACCTCTGACCTCACGCTGAGCTGCCTCGGACCTGAGCCGAACCACCTGAAAGCAGACGTGAAGCTGCAGCTCTGACAGAACAAACACAGAACCTGCAGAAGGTTCACCTCGTCCTCTGCTGACCAAACTGTCCAGGAGCTGCAGAGCCAACTGCTGCAGCCGCTCAGACTCCACCAGAAGACAGGAACAGGCCACGCCCACCGACAAGATGGCCGCCCGACCGCCTCGAGGCTCCGTCAGCAGCTGGAAGAGGGTGAGACTGGGCGAGCGACATAGAACCCACATACAGTCCTCTGAGAGAGAGAGAGACAGACAGACAGAGAGAGAGACAGGGAGAGAGAGACAGACAGACAGAGAGAGAGAGACAGACAGAGAGACAGACAGACAGAGAGAGACAGACAGACAGAGAGAGAGAGACAGACAGAGAGACAGACAGACAGAGAGAGACAGACAGACAGAGAGA
>JAQMCX010000007.1:661142-675328 GCA_029814765.1 Acanthurus leucopareius
GTGTGTGTGTGTGTGTGTGTGTGTGTGTGTGTGTGTGTGTGTGTGTGTCTGTGTGTGTGTGTGTGTGTGTGCGTGTGTGTCTGTTCATTACGTCATGAACTCTTTTTTTGCAGCTGGATAACCCTCTGAGGGAGATCGACAACATCATCGGTCAGCTGATGAACGGCCTGAAACAAATGAACCTCCATCGCTGCATCAACGTCATCGTCGTCGGCGACCACGGTACGAACACCTGCCCAGGTGTGATCAGTCTCATTTACTGTTTTTTTTTAATTGAAAGGTGAGTTAGTAAGAAATGCACAACTTAAGCTCAGATTCAGAAATCCAGAAATCTCCTTCAGTGGAACAACTATCCAACAAAGGAATCAGTTCTTGCTTCAAACACACAGTTTTGTTGAGTGTTTTCATGATTTAAAGGAGCAGAAAGTCAGATTCATCTACAGAGTTCAGTTTATTAAAGAGCCAGTTCACCTGAAAGTCTCACCTTTTCTTTAAATGAACACATTCACTCATTCATCTTTCAGTTGTGCTGATATTTTCTTTTAATGTGCCACTCGAGCTGTCACTGATAACAAAGACACACACCTGTCTGCTGTGTCTCAGGTATGGAGGAGGCCCACTGTGACCGGACCGAGTTTCTCAGCAGCTACCCGCTCAACATCGACGAGATCACGCTGATCCCCGGCTCGCTGGGACGAATACGACCACGGGACGCCAAATCCACCACATGTGAGCCGCAAACACACCAGACTGAGTCTGACTTCTGAATGATGACACAGGATCCATGTTGACCTCATGTTTTTCTTTCAGATGACCCGAAAGTTGTGGTGGCGAACCTGACTGTAAGTACGACGCCAGGACACACAGTCACAGTCACAACACAAACACACACCGAACCAGAGCGATGCCTCACACTGACCTGTGTTTGTCTGTGTGTGTGTGTGTGTGTGTGTGTGAGAGAGAGAGGTCAGGTCGTTCACCTTTGTGTTTGTTGTTTCAGTGTAAAATGCCAACTCAGCACTTCAAGCCGTACCTGAAGCAGCATTTACCCAAGAGGCTTCACTACGCCAACAACCGCAGGATCGAGGACGTCCACCTGCTGATGGAGAGGAAGTGGCACATCGCCAGGTAACCTGCAACTGGCCGGACGAATCATGACATCATCGATCCTGAGACGTTCACGTCACATGTGTAAAGAAAAAAACGAGCAGCTTTAAGGACAGTAAATAAAACAAGTGACAGAGCCGCAGTGACGCCACCTGCTGGTTCATGCAGAAATGCACCGGAGCCCTGAGTTCGGCATCAAGGCCGTCACCATCTTTTAAAGCTGGAAGTGACCATATTAGGACAAGTGGGCGGAGCTAGAGAGGATAAACAAAGCTAACATGACAGTGTGATGCCACTCAGGGCCACTTAATCCTGCACACGTTTAAACGGAATATAATTTAAATAAAAAAGATAAATCAAGTTTAACTCCTTTTTTGTTCCAGGCTGTAAATGAGTTTTTCTGTCCTGAAATCTGGACCTCATTTACATTTTGTTGTTTAAACAACTTGAACTCACAAAAAGGTTTAGAAATGATGAATGAACCTCAGGATGGAGCTGTGACTGTTCACACTCTATTCATGGAATATGTTTGTATTTTCTGCAGAAAAATGCCAGAAAAACTGAGGACTCGCTGTGGTTTCTTTGGTGACCACGGCTTTGACAACAAGATCACCAGCATGAGGGTAACGTGTGAAAGTCTTTTAACTCTGAGGTCGAAACATCATGGTTGTTTTTATTTTCTCATGGATTAAAGTCTGTTAATGGCTAAATGTTTGTTATAATCTTCACATCCACCTTGTTCAGCTTCTGAGTTAAAAACCTGAAGTGTAACAGATACTTTGCTTTCAGAACTGTGTGTCTGCAGGTTGACTGCGTTTAATCTTCATTTCTTCATGCAGACCATCTTCATGGGTCATGGACCGAGCTTCAAGTTCAAGAAAAGAGTGCCAGAGTTTGAAAATATAGAACTGTACAACGTCATGTGTGGTGAGAAAATCATTATTTTAGTTTGTTCTCAGACAGAATAACTGGATTCATCAGTAAGTTCAGGACCTCAGTGATGTTTGAGGTCATTCAAGAGGCTGTTTTTTAACATGTGACGTGTTAAAAGAGCAACAGAAACTGCTGAAGAACCTGCAGCTTCTGTCCAGTGACGTCTGTGTTTAATTCAGCTTCCACTGATGGTTTCTGCTAACGAACACGTCGTCTCTCAGACTTGTTGGGGTTGAAACCGGCTCCGAACAACGGGACATATGGCAGCTTGAACGACATGCTGAAGGAGCCACAGTTCTATCCCAGCATGCCAGAGGAAGTGACACCACCGTCGCCTGCGTCCGGCTCCGACAGCCCCGTGATCCACGACCTCGGCTGCAGCTGCGACGATGAGGTCAGAGCTACGGCGGTTACATCACAGAATGAGACCGAAGCGGCAAACAGCTGCTTTGGTTTTTATCTCTGAAACGCAGAAACGTTTGGTCATGTGTGTTTTTCTGTTTCAGAACAAAGTGGAGGAGAACATCGAGGCCTTCAGCCCACCACAGGATGGAGTCTACACCTACAGTAGGTGTCCCCTTCACCTTAGTCTAATGCTAACGATGCTGCAACAGGATGATGAAACACCGACCGGCTGACCGCATCGAAAACAGCCGCAGAAACCTACAAATTATGTCACTTTGAAAAGTGCATCAGTAGTTTAAAAAGCAGCACGTTTCCACTACGAGCAGATGTTTTTCACTCAGCACACGTCGCTGTAAGTCAGCGCTGAGTCACTGAGTTTTCACCGCAAAACTGAGGCTTTTTCTCCAGTTTACACTTTCTATCACTTTCCATGACTTTCATAAAATCTTTTGGTGACCAGGAGGAGCTGAAACAACACGAACAGCTGCCAGAGATTACACAGGCTGGTTATCAGGCAGAACACAGGAGCAAGAAGTGACGCATTTGACCTCTTTGCTGAAACTTCTTTCTCTGGGGGACAAACTTTACTGAGCGTGTGTGTGTGTGTGTGTGTGTGTGTGTGTGTGTGTGTGTGTGTGTGTGTGTCTGCGTGTGTGTGTGTGTGTTTCTGTGCAGATGTCACACACCTCCCGTTCGGTCGTCCGGCCGTGATGTTTGATACTCAGTACAGTTTGCTTCATCATGTGGAGTTCATCAGTGGGTACAGCAAAGAGCTGGCATTGCCTCTGTGGACATCATACACACTGCCACGCCAGGTATACACACACACACACACACACACACACACACACACACACACACACACCTCTCCCTCAGCTGAGCTGCTCCTCTCTGGCAGCTGATGTTTGATTCTGATTGTGACGTCGAGTCTCTCAGACTTCGCTGAGTCGCCATGACATCATCATCCTCGCTCCTCTGCAGCATCCTGATGACATCATCATCCTCGCTCCTCTGCAGCATCCTGATGACATCATCATACCCCATCTTTATGGTCAGCAGGAGCCTCTTACAGGCCGTCGCTCGTCCAATCACCTGTCAGGAACAAGACAAGGTGGAACAGCAGAAACAGGTTTCACTAACCGGACTTTAACCAGGTGATGCTGCTTCCTCATTGGTCAGCAGCTACCTGAGTGACAGGAAGTGGACTGTATGAACTCTTCCTGTCTGTGTCAGGTAACACAGGTACAGAAGATAATCAGCTGCAACATGATCTCTTTGCCTTTATTTCAACACATTTACTGTTAATCTTTGAAAATAAAACAAACTTCCTCCTGCAGAGTCAAAGTTTCCTGTTTGTTTCACACAAATCTGAAGATGTTTTCACACAAAGTGAGAATCCAAACTTTGACCTCTGACCTCCTACGGTCTCAATTCAAAGTTTTATCGCATAATAAGTTATGTTAGTGATGTTCCAGTGTCTGACTCCCTGAGGTGCAGTTACCTTATTGAACACCGATCGGTAGATGAGGTACCGGAGCTCGTGCAGAGCCTCCGGGCCCCGCAGCTTCCGTTTCTCGTGCTCAGCGTACTCAGAGAGGGACCGCAGGAAGCTCTCATCCGCCTCAGACGTCTCAAACTCCGCTCTAAAGTCACTTTCCTCTCTGCTGGTGGATGAACTGCTGGAGTTTTGTGGCTCAGACATGTTTATTTACACATTTTCTCATGACAGTTTCTGTTTTCAGCTCAAACACCGGGAGGCCATTTGTAAACGGTCGCTATGGTTACCGCAAAAAGGGAACTTTATGAAAAATATGGTCACTTTATTATTTAAAAACACTAGATTATACGCAGCAATATTAATTTTATGCTTTTCATTTGATTTATATGATATAAAGTTGACAAAAAGATGCTTAACGACTATAAAATCGATAATTATTTGATTTTTCGATCAGGCACCGGAGCGGTTGCCTAACCCCTGCACACGGGGGCAGAAAACCCCGTCGCTCGCTCCGCAAGCCCTCTTCTCATGATCCGCCATTAGGAGTGAACCTGTGGTAAGATCGTGCTCTGTGATTTATGGGATTATTCTGAAAAATAAAGCTTTTTAAGAACAAATATGAGCAGTAACTGTAAGTTTAACTCTTGTGTGTTGTTTTCGTAGGTGGGTTGAACGCCAGGATGCAGATTTTCGTCAAAACCCTCACGGGGAAGACTATAACCCTCGAGGTGAGTGAGCCGGGCTGTGATGGAGGAAAACGGAGTCCGTTTCCCGCAGTTAGCCGGAATGTAGCTGATTTTACTGTAAAATATAGCTTTATATCCCACATGAAGTCCTTTAAGTAGTCTTACATCAGCTTCTGTTTGGCCTGTATGTCTAAAACTTCGGTAAATCGGGTCTTACGCAGTGTTGTAGTTTAAAACAGAAAATATGTGGCTAAGCTAACAGCAGCTAGCAGCTTCTCAGCTCCGTAAACACGTGTGGCGGACAGCAGCGGGCTCAGCTCGGCCTCCTGTCCGCCACAGAGGGCAAAGTAAGTTTTAAAAAGAAATAAAACTACACACTGACGTTACGGACGAGTCTTGAACCTTGATGCCCAGCATGTGATGTAGTTGTGGCCGGTGAACGTGTCCGGCTAACATGGCTGCTCTTTAACGTGACGCCTCTCGCTGCTTTTCCAGGTTGAGCCTTCAGATACCATCGAAAATGTCAAGGCCAAGATCCAGGACAAAGAGGGTGAGTCCTCCTGTTTGTTACTTCGGTGGCTGGTTGATTAGAAATGTTCAGTAAAGCTGCAGAAAGTCATCATCTGTGGACAGTTTAACCAGCTAATCTGGTAGTTTTTCCAAACTCACTTACATTCAGTTAGTTGACTAATGTGAACATTAAGTTTTAACACTGAGTTTTAAACTGTCAGGAAGGTCAAATCAGAGTAAAATGTTCACTGATTTATAAAAAGCAAAAATATTTAATGAGATCAAAATGAATGGACTCAGTTAAAGCTGCACTATGCTGATAGATGTGTGATGTTGGAGCGATCTGGCTTCATCACACAATAGTAACTTTCTTATTGTCAAACTTATAAATATTAATATGCACATCTAGATAATGGATCTTTATAAAAGTGAGAATTGAGAGACTTTTGTTTTTGGCCCAGAAGTTAAATTTCCTGATGATCAAACCTGGTGTCCTTCAGTTCTGTTGGTATCATCAGTGTTGTTGTTGTTTGAAGCTTCATGTTTTGTACTGAGAGAAAAACTGCAACAGGATGTTTGACTTGTGTTTCGCTGCATCATTCAGACTCATTTACACAAACTGATGCGGATGTTTGACATCTGAGAGTTTTAATCGACTTTAAAGTGAGAATTTGTGGGTTTGAACCAAGTTTGGTTCCAGTTTGTAATGATTTAAAAAGAGTTAGAAATGGTTAAATTTAAGTGTAATCAGATAAAAACGGTGTGAAGTCGACAGCGAGAGGAGATTTTCAGAAATCACCAGAAATGTTGAAGAGTTTTTTGGATTAAAGTTAAAGATCTTTCCAGTCAGTGTTTCCTGGGTTTTAATGTGAAATGATTCATATTTGAGACTCCGTCTAACTTAACTTTATTAGCGTCAAACAAATGTGGAAAACTTTGACTTGAAGTTTGCAGGAAAATGATCCGGTTTGATGAAACTTGAGTTTTGTGTTCTGGGAGCAGCTTTTACTCAGAAGGAAAATCTGCATGAAAATAGGAAATAAAAACCTGATTGAAACAAGCAGCTGCGTTTGTTCTCAGCTCAGTTTGAAGCTGCACAGAGTTTCGTGTGAATCGGTGGTTCACACCTGCCGACAGGTGAACTGGTGTGTTTACCTGCCTGATGCCATGTTGCTGTTTGGCTGCAGGTATCCCTCCTGATCAGCAGAGGTTGATCTTCGCTGGAAAGCAGCTGGAGGACGGACGCACGCTGTCCGACTACAACATCCAGAAGGTGAGCGGAGGCTGAAGCTGAACCGTCCTGAAGGTTCAGAGTTTAACGTGATTTGATGACCTGGATGTGAAACGAGAAAGTTTCCTCATCAAGTCGTTTCAATCTAGTTACTCTGTAATCTGTTTATTTACTTCATATGCAGGTTTTAGGTTTAATCAACAAACTTAATTTTACATCTTGGTAAAGGAACCAGTTTCTGAGCTGTCTGGTGTAATGGAGTACAAGTATAAAGTGGCGCTAAAAGAAAAAGTACAATACTTCTAAATTTGTAAAGTACTCAGTTACTTTTTTACAGTTTTTGTTGTCAGTTTCCAAATTAAACCATCATTGTCGTCCATTAGAGGAACTAAAACTTTGCTCCTGAACATCAGACCCTCTGAAGCTCCTCTGACTCTTTGGTTTGTTCTCCTCAGGAGTCGACGCTCCACCTGGTGCTGAGGCTGCGAGGTGGTGCAAAGAAGAGGAAGAAGAAGTCCTACACCACCCCCAAGAAGAACAAGCACAAGAGGAAGAAGGTCAAGCTCGCTGTGCTCAAATACTACAAGGTACCGACCTTCAGTCCTGTTTGCTGTTTGACTTCAGTGTGAAAGTTTCAGATCAACAGAAACATGAAGCTCGCTGATGATTTCACTCCTGAAATAAAGTCATGAAGATCAAGTGAACTTTTTTATCAACAAACAGAAACAGAAGCAGTTCAGAAACTTCAGGTCTTATTTTATTCAGTCTGAAGGATGAAAACTTAATTTGAGCCGTTTCCTGTCTGCAGGTCGACGAGAACGGTAAAATCCACCGGCTGAGGCGCGAGTGTCCCGCTGACGAGTGCGGCGCCGGCGTCTTCATGGCGAGCCACTTCGACCGTCACTACTGCGGGAAGTGCTGCCTCACCTACTGCTTCAACAAGCCCGAGGACAAGTAGACAGACTGAACGGTGTTAATAAAGACGGAAATGTTTGACACAACTCCGACTCTGTGGTTTTTTTAAAGTTCAGCCACTAAACTGATGATTTTTCATTAAATTCACTGACGAACAAAAAGATGTTTTATCCTTCAGATTATCCAACAGGTTCAAGAATCAAACTTTAATTCTGGATGAAGATTCAGAGCTGAACAGAACATTGTTGTACTGATCAGTTTGATTATCAATTTGGCTGTTTTTCTCACTCAATCATCTACAAATACTGAATTTATTTGAGTTTTGACTTTTGTTTCAACAACTGAACTTTAAACTTCAGGAAAACTGGACAAAGTAAATGAAAGCTGACAGGATTTTCCTGCTCCTGCTGTCTGATGCTCAGTTATGTTGAATAATTGTTAATTAAACTTAAAGGCAAGAATTTGTTCAGTAAATGAATCCTACAGACGCTGCACACCATAACAAACATGTTCGACTGGGATCAGATGAAGGAAAACTTCTCATTCTTCTGCTTTTCATTAATAAAACTTCACATACAAACTTAAATTTCCCACCTTGCTTCTGTTTGAGATGCAGCATCTTGGTCTGTCCAGCAGGTGGAGCTGTGTTCAAAGACGTCTGCAAAAATCTGCAGAACTCAATGTTCAACTGACAATTTCACTTTGAAATAAAGAGAAAAAATAATTAGAAATAAGTCCAAACTTTTCAGAATGAAATTGAGTCAAATTTAAAATGAGCATCAACATTTTAAGCCCAGAAACGGTTCAATCTGTTCTACACTTTTAAAGTTTGTTTTTGCAAAACAGTTACAATTTGACCCTTCAGTCAGAAAACTAGCTTTAAAAAAAGGTTAAGATTTAGTTTAAGTTTTAGCTCCAAGCTGAACGTTTGCTTCAGTATCTTTTTTTCACCACATATTTAGTAAAACAGACATTTGGACCTTTTTCCCGGCAGAAACAAGTTTGTAAATCAAAGTGAAATGAGCAGATGGACGCTGTGAGTTTGTGTACTAAAATAAGGTTATTTACTTAAAAATCGTTACATTGGACAGACTGTATACAGAGTTTTCATTTCCTTGGTAAACTCATAAGGCACCGAACCAGATGCTGTACAAAACAACAACAACAGCAAAACAACAACGTGGAAGATTTACATATTAGAGATTATTCCTATACTGGGCTTTTCTTGCATATTTATTACAGAGACAAACACTAAGTTACTGCTCTTAAATAGCTACTGAATGCAGGAGCTTCACACAAACACTCTCTCTCTCTTTCACACACACACTCTCTCACACACTCACACACACAGTTTGATCTGAGGGAACATGAACACAAGTGCACGTCGTCCTGCTGAGGAGAGAAAACCAACACGAGTCAAAGGATCAATCCAACATTTCAGGTGAAGCCTCTCTGATCGTTAGAGTGTTTAGCTTAGCTTAGCTTAGCTTAGCTTAGCTTAGCTTAGCACAAAGACTGGATGCTGCTGCTCTTTGCTGTCAGCTGGTGTTAAAAACAAAACGTCTCATTTCTAAAAGTTTCCACATCTTTTCAATGAACCAGACAAAACCTGAAGACGGTTTTGGAGATTTTTGTTTTCTCTTTATGACGCCACATCAACAGTCTTCAGCCTCCAGCTAAGCTAAGCTAAGAGCTAAGCTAAGCTAAGCTAAACACATTCTAGAACAATTTCACAAAACATTCTTGATAAATGCAACTGAAATCATTTCTTGTTTGAATGTGATAAATAAAACTAAAATTCTTATTTTCGAATCAAAGAATCGTCCAATCAGGACGCTCGGTTTCATTTCCACAGAGTGTTCAAACCTCATTGGACGGGTGAAACCACAGTGGGAGGAGCCAAAGTTAACAAACAGAGAGGAGACGTCAGGTTAAAGTTCATTTTTGGAAATTAAACCTGAACATCCGTCGTTCATTTAAGGTGAATTTGAGTTTTTACTTTAAAAGATGAATTAAGTGTCAAAATATTCAGGTTCTTTTTATTAAAGTTCAGTTTTCTATCAAATGTTTCTTTTCGTTTTTTATTTCCAAAGTTATTAATTTCTTTTTTTTAATTTGCTGCTGTTTGATAGTTCATATCCAGCTGATCTTTGAGTCGATGACGACGACAAAGTTTGAAAATCAGCTTCATGATCTCAAGTTTCAGCTGATTAAAACTTATTTTCTAATCTGGAGACAAAAACAAAAACACTGCGACTCCTCTGGACTTCTGTCTTCCTATTGGCTCACAGGCCTGAATGGCTCCTCCCACTGAGGTTTAACTCAACCAATGAGATTTTTCTCTTCCACCAGAGCAGCTCAGCAACAAACAGACAAACATGAAGGGGGACAGACAGACAGACAGACAGACAGACAGACAGACAGACAGGACGGGAGACGTCTCCATGGTGACTCCATCGTCTCCTGTCAGCGTCTCTGAGGAGTCGGCTGGACGTCAACATCATAGTGTTCTGGTCTTTAAATCTTCTCATGAGGAGGCACGGCAGCTAATGATAACATCTATTTACACATTAATTCACATATTATAATTTGTACCTTATTTCCTTATAATTAACTCTACGTTCAGAGTGGAGATATATTTCAATATGGCAGGAGAACTCAGTCCTGAAGAGAAAATAACAACAAAAAAAATTGGCATTTGTAGCGTTTGAAACAGGCGGAGGCTCGCCGAGCGAGGCGGTCCTTAACGAATCAGCTCATGACGAGCAGAGGCCCCTCCCCTCCACAGGAAGTCGCCATCAAATTTATCTTAATCGTCTCGTTTGGCTTTCACAGAAAGCGTCAAACCCGGCTGACTCCAGCCAGAAGGAGGAGGAGGAGGAGGAGGAGCAGGAGGAGGAGCACAGTTCAGCCCTGAGGTGGGTCCTTTTTCATCTCCCATCGTCTCCTCCTCTTCCTCCTCCTGATAAAGAGTGTTGTTGTTCCGGCTGAGGACTCGATCCGGTCTGACCCGGTCTGATCCGGGTCCATCAGGTCCATCAGGTCGAGTGTGTTCTGGGTTCTGGAGAATCCGGCGGCGGCTGGACGAGGAGCAGGAGGAGGAGGAGGCGGAGGAGGAGAAGGTGGAGGAGGCGGAGGAGGCGGCGCTCAGATCTTGATGTCCTGGGACTCCACCATCTTGGCGAGCGTCTTCTTGACTCTGAGGATGGTGAGGCGGGAGGCGGGGTTATGAGCCCAGCACTCTGACATCAGCTTCAGCATGGCTCGAAGGCACTGCGGACACACACACACACACAGGATCAGGTGAGGTGACAGGTGTCTCACTGAGTTATGATGAGAGAAAACAGAAGAAGAAGAGTCGGCGGTCTGACTCGTGTGTGTTCTCACCTCGTCGCTGTTCCAGCGGTTGGACACGGTCGGCCTCAGGCCCTTCACACACACCACCTCCAGCATGTCCTCGTAGGAGGGGTCAGAGGGCACCATCTCGTAGTACGGCAGCTGGTAGTCCTCCACGATACCTGAGAGAGGAAGCGGACGTTAACTCACCTGAAGGAACTAAAGCTGATTCACAAACTCCAAGTTTCAAAGATCACAGAGAGATCTGATCATGAACCTGCAAACAGATCTGTTTTTCACTGACAGATCATTAAAAATGTAAACGATCACTCAGCTGATCAACTGATCAATTCAGCTCATCGTCATGGAAACTTCCTGTCAGATTCTAACCTGAGATCAAACTGATGCTTCAACGTTATTTTAACAGAAACATTAAAACTTGTTTCATCAGCAGGAAGTTGAACTGAAGCGTCTGCAGTGACACGTCTGAACCAGCAGGTGGAGCCACCAGTTCATGTTTAAAAGCTGAGATTTCTGTTGATGTGATAAGACAGGAAACAGCTGACAGACTGAGAAATATAAAACCTCTGGATCTCCTCACGAGCCAATCACAGCCAAGTATTAAACCACAGAGCGACCTCACGAGCCAATCACAGCCGAGTATTCCAGCTCTTAATATCTGAGATGATAATCAGCTGACTGTGTGTCTGGATTCTCCCATGATGCCTTTTTCCTTCTGATGATTCAGGAATAAAATCAAAGAATCACATTCAGCCTGATGACACGACAGACTCCCACAATGCACCTGGAGTCAGATAACCGACCAGGTCACATGACTGCAGCTCAAACACCTTATATGGTCTGGTTTCAGGTTCTTAAATGGTTTCTGTGCTCTTCTCCTTTATGAGGTCGTGATCAGGTGATCGGGTGATCAGATACTCAGGTGTGCTTACCTCCGGTGACGCAGCGGCGAGCCATCTCCCAGATGACGAGGCCGTAGCTGTACATGTCGGCCATGATGTAGGCCTGGAAGTGGTTCTTGTTGAGGCTCTCCTCCAGCACCTCGGGGGCCATGTAGCGCCGCGTCCCCACGCGAGTGCTCAGAGGGACGTCCACCTCGTTAGTGTCGCTACGGCAACAGAAAGCAGAGGCTCGTCAGTCAGCTGATGTCACAGGTCACATGTTCAGGTGTTTTATAAAGATCAATTTGTTTTCAATTTGATTGAAAAAGACAGAAACAGCTGATCGATCACAGAACAAATGTGAAGTAAAAACAAAACAAACAGTCACAAGAAAAACAAATATCAGAAAAGTTTGACCTGAAGAATTAAACGTTAAAACTCGCTGACGCCACCTGCTGGCCGCTGCGTACCTGTTGAACTTGACGGCGAGGCCGAGGTCGGCGATGCAGCAGGTGCCGTTCTTCTTGATGAGGATGTTCTTGCTCTTGAGGTCCCGGTGGGCGATGGCCGGTTTGCCCTGCGTGCCGTAGATCTCCGTGTGCAGGTGGCAGAGGCCGCAGGCGGCCGAGTACGCCAGCCGCAGCAGAGCCTGCGTGTCCAACGTGGTCAGCTTCAGGAAGTCGTACAGAGAGCCGTTCTCGTGGTAATCGGTGATGAGGAAGAGCTGCGTGAAGGCGCCCGTGCCTTTAATGTCAGCCGCGATGAAGCCTGCAGAGAGACAGACAGCAGGTCAGAGAGACAGACAGACAGCAGGTCAGACAGACAGCTGAGGGGTCAGACAGACAGACAGCTGAGGGGTCAGACAGACAGACAGCTGAGGGGTCAGAGAGACAGACAGCTGAGGGGTCGGGGTCAGACAGACAGCTGAGGGGTCAGACAGACAGACAGCTGAGGGGTCAGACAGACAGACAGCTGAGGGGTCAGACAGACAGACAGCTGCGGGGTCAGACAGACAGACAGCTCGACTGTTTAAAAAACGGTGAAGCAGAGTTTTTTCTGTAACTCAGCAACCAAACTGCTTCCTGTTTACACACTAACTTCCTGGGTCATGTGACCTGTGTTTTCAGGTGTTTTCAGGTTCAAAAACATGTTGAGCTTCTTTAATCTGAATCCATCATATTTAGAGTTTTTCTATGAATCACTTCATCTTATTTCTTTAAACACACACACACACACACACACACACACACACACACACACACACACACACACACACACACACACACACACACACACAGGATCTCTAAATGAGTTACTGCGTCTCATCAGTCTGACAGGCGACTTGCTGTTATTAGCATCAGACTAATTAAAAATCAATGGAGGTATTGATCGCTCTGGAGTCCTGTGGTCTTCTGACGGCGTCTGTCGCTCACAGTTCAGACTCTCATGGAGTTCCTGAAGCAGTGAGGAGATCCCTCTGAGGTCAGTGCAGGAGATGAAGAACATAATGAGCTCTGAAGTTCATCTGAAGCTTCAGGTTTCTTTTCAAACTCACAGGACTTCAGAGTCCGAACGGACGTTTTCAGGAGAAGCTTCATGTTCTGTGTTTGCCTGTTTGAGCAGAACCTACCCAGGATGTTCTCGTGTCTCATCAGGACGGTCTGGTAGATCTCCGTCTCTCTGAACCAGCTGGCTTCTTCTCGGGTGAAGAAGACTTTGACGGCCACCTTCTCTCCCCTCCAGCGGCCGAGCCACACCTCGCCGTACCGCCCCTTTCCGATCTGACGCACCATCTGGATCTGCTTGGCGATGGTCCGCTGCACCTGAGAGGAGGAGGAGCAGGAGGAGCAGGAGGAAGAGGAGGAGGAGGAGAGGAGAGGAGGAGGTTTAATGATCAGAGGTTTTATCATCATTTTGTCTCCATCAAACATGAGGAACGTTTGTTTTCCAGCTGATCTTCTGTCAGATTCTTGTGAATCATAAAGAACTTTAACAGCTCTGATGATGTTTTTGTTATTTTCTTCAAATGTTTCTCGAGTTCCTGAAGAACTGAAGATCCGTTTGTCTGGTTTTTATCTTCAACCTTTAACTTTGGATTAAAAACATGAAGATCGATCGATCAGCTCTGAAAACTCACATCAAAGGATCAAAGAGGATCACTTTGATTTCAACACTGAAACTTAAACTCTGTTTCATCATTACGACAGAAACCAGTTCAGATTTCACTCCTGATTTTAAACCAAACGGTTTCATGAGCTTCAGCGTCACAGGAGACAAAAGTCTGGATTCTTTCCAGCTTCTGATTCAAAATCAGTCCAGATGTTTAAACAGATTTCAGGTTCAGTCACAAAATCAAACAGCAGAGTCGACATGAAGCTGCAGTTTGAACTAATAAGTGTATTGAACAGTGTGTTTCTCCTGATGCAACGTCGTGTTCCTACCAGCAGGGGGAGCCCGGAGCCGCTGCCGGAGCTCTGTGATTGGTGGATGAGATCTTTGAGCGACTCGCCAGGAGGGATGAAGACTTCCTGCTCCAGATCCTTGTGATACCGCTGACGCTCACTCTGCCACTTATACCTGAGACACACACACACACACACACACACACACACACACACAGACACAGACACACACACACACACACACAGACACAGACACAGACA
>JAQMCX010000007.1:703669-728361 GCA_029814765.1 Acanthurus leucopareius
GTGTGTGTGTGTGTGTGTGTGTGTGTGTGTGTGTGTGTGTGTGTGTGTGTGTGTGTGTGTGTGTGTGTGCATGCAGGGGCTGCTGGGTAGCACGGCGGGCTGGATGCTGGCAGGAAGTAGAAGCGAAGCTTTCAGATTCTGATCTCAGCAGCTAAAGCCAGCAGCTTTTACAAAAGCAACAGAGGAAGACGAGAGCAGAGGACGAGTGTGGAGGCCGGCAGGAGAGACTAATGCCATCAAAGTCAACCAGCAGCCACAGCTAATTGAAATTAAAGACCAGAAACGAGGACGCGGGGAGGGAAGATCGGTGCTGCTTTCACAGGAGCCTGGGCAGAGTGGGAGAACTCAGCTCTGAGCTTTGTGAGTTAGACTGATGTGTTCTCATGGCTGCAGCCTGCTGGCGAGCCAAGAACGTAAAACCGCCTTCTGCTGCGGGCAGTTTGGCCTGAAACCATCCCGACTGCACAGGCCGTCAACCAGCAGAAACCCTGGAAAAGACTCGAGTCGGAGCCAGAAGACACTGCAGATTTTACCGACCTGGTTTCAAATCTCCTCTCAGAAAGTTACTCAACATTTGTCAGTATTTTTATTTCAGTCCAAACTGGACCGGCGGCCATTTTTCACAGTTCACAAGTTAACAAGCTACTGATGACACCAATGTTTTCTTGTTTCTGGACAAAAGCAAAACAGGAAAATAAGTCCAAAGTGTTTTTGTCAAACAAATGTGTCAAACTGATCTACACTTCCTGATTTTCTGCAGAAGTAAAAAGACTTCACATCTGAAAGTCTCTGTGCTGAACTACGAGCTCCAGGTAACAATGAGCTGATAAAGAGGCGTTCGCTGACTGTCGGCCTTTACAGTTTCAAATTAAAAATCAACGTGTGAGCAAAACAAGACAAACTGAACTCTGACAAACAGCAGCGATCACAAACTGAAGCACAACAGGTTTAAAAATAGAGATTTTGAAGGAACTTTCTGCAGTTTAAACATCATCACAGCGAGCAGCTCACAGAAACTCCATCTGATCAATCAATATCTGATCAAAACAGTCTCACTGACAGAAACACTCAGACAGGGTGTTTCCTCTGCAGACAGCATTTAAATACTACAGCAACAATATGAAAACAAGCTTTCTACAGTTTTAAACTCCTGATCAACTCACAGAAACTAGAGGTTGGTTTTCTCATTTTACCAGGTAAAAATCCTTTAAGCAGATTAAAATGTGTTTTATGGATAAAATGCAACATTACCACCATTTTCTTCTGACTGACTGTTCACTTAAGGACAAAAATAGAAACAAAAAGTCCCGTTTTAACTTCCTGTCTTCAATTATTTCCAGTTTTATGTCCAAAACCTCAAACCAAGAGGAGAAGCACATTTTTATTGGTCAAATAAAATAAATAAATTCTGTCACTTTTAAAAGAGCAAGTCATGATAAAAAAAAGAGGAGAATGTTATATTTTGTGCAGCAGTGAGAGAAACCACAGAGGAACTGATCTGCTGATAACGTTTTATTATTGATCGGTCTCAGATTACGTTCCGTCATAAACTGCCGGAGTGAAAACTGGATTTCCCAGAGTTCCTTAAACATTTTGCACAAAATTTACAAAGACTGCAAAGCCCATGAAGAAGTGATCAGCTGTGGTAAAGACACAGGAGCGTGGGCCAAACTACGGTTCAGGGGACAAACACGGGACGCGACCACATTCAGTTTCCCTTCGGTGAAAAAGCTGCGAGCTTTTGTCTCCAGCAGAAAGGAAAGAGCTGTGATCTCTGACGGTCTGATCCGGCTCCTGTGGTTGTGTGAACCGTTCAGATTTTTGAACTCTGGAGGAATGTGGTCATGTCGACGGGCCTTCACGGCCGTCACATGACCACACAAAATCACACACGGCCACAAGTAATCACATTTTCACGGCGGGTGAAAAAAGGGCAGGTTTGACTGGAAACAGAGTGTGGCAGAGCGTGCAGTCCGGACACACTCCACCTCCTCCGCCTCCATTAGAAAAAAAGGTATTATCTTCCCTGGCAGCATCGAGCCGCCGCGGTGAGGGGATCTGAATTATTCACTGGGATGGGCCGGGTGTATTTAAAGCAGAGATCAATACCATTAAAGGACGAGTGGAGCCGCTGGAGACGGTGGAGACGGTGGAGACGGTGGACGTGGAGGCTGCGTCGACCTTCAGCTGCTCAGCACCGAGAAGAAGCATCGCAGGAAAAACAGTTCGTTCGGCTGCAAAATGACACTTTGATGTGAGGAATCAAACTGAAGAACACGTTTGAAACTTCAGGAGTTTATCTCCACCAGCAGAGCTGCTGACTCAGGGTGGAGCAAACTGGGATGAACAGCCGGCGCTTTGTGTGTGAAGTTTAACCCTGATGGTTAAACTGTGTTATATGGTGAGAAAACTGCCGGTGGCCACTTCATGCCAGTCACAACACTGATCATTAAAATCAAATGAAAAGAACATTAATCTGCTTCATGTGAAGTTGTTGACATGTAAAGTGACATTTTTATGTCCATATAAATGTATAATCCATTACTTTTTTCTCAGTGTTTATGTAATTAAGTTTGGGAGAAAATGAGAGGGTGTTAAAGAGGCCGTACATCATCATCATTACATAATATTTCAAACTTCGCTCATCAAAGAGACGCACGACTACAAAGTCTGACAGCAGCGGCTCGGCTGCAGCCGCGTCGCCGCATCGCCGCTCCACGTTGTTCTGATGTCTGAGTCCAGGTCTGATCTTCAGCTTCGGCCTCCAGAAACCAGAGTCTCCCTGCAGCAGCTTCACCTTTGCCACACATCCAGGAGAACGAAAACACACAGCGCAGGACATAAAATATCTCTGCAGGGATGGAGGGGGAGGTGGAGGAGGTGAAGGAGGTGAAGAATCGTCCCTCTGTGTGCTCGGCTCCCATTTACTGCCTTTATTTATCTGCTGTGCTGCTGCAGAGAGGGAGAGGCTGAACGTATGGAGGAGGAGGAGGAGGAGGAGGAGGAGGCGAGGAGAGGGGTGGATTGCATGTTTTCCTCCCCGGCTCAGCCACTCTGTCTCCAGGCCGTGGGGGGAAGAGGAGGAGGAGGGAGGCGAGGCAGACAGAGGAGAGCCTGGAAATGTGAAACCTGATCTCCTTCCCTACCTCCTCCCTCCTTCCCTCCTCCACCTCCACCACTGCCACCTCGCCAGAGAGCCTCCGAGACTCCGTGAGTAATCTGATCCTCAGCCTCTGAGACTGCAAACACACTCCATGAGAGGGAGAGGTGGAGGAGGGAAGACGGAGAGAAAGAAATGGAGGAAAAAAGAGGGCAGAGAAAAGGGAGAAGGATAGAAATAGAGCAGAGGAACGAGCGAGATCCCCGAGGCTGGAAACGCTCCCATGAGAGGGACGAGGGAGGAAAAGAAGTGAAGAAAAAAGGAAACACTCGGATAAAAGTGTAGATTCAAACACAGATCTTGTAGGTCAAGATGGCAGAAACACTCGAGGAAGAAACGTCTGGACTTGTCAACCATTTTTACACCTTCATGAGTTTCACCAACATTTCCCTCATGTGGTCTGAACGTTCAGACGGTAAACTGCCCCAAAAGAGCAGAAAGAAAGATGAAATGACACGAGAAAAGATAAAGATAAAGAAAGGCAGCGTGAACATGAAGAAACAAACAAAATGAACCAACAAAAGAAGAGCAGACAGAAGGAAAACAGGAGGAAACAGAGTCAGGTAATAAACAAACAGCACAGAGAGAGGAGGAATAAAAGAGAGGAAGACGAGGTGGAAACTGTAAAACCACACAGACGGAGAAGATTCAAGCTCAGTCTGGATGAAAACAGCTCGTAGAATCTTCATTAATGAAGAACAAAGGAGATGTTCTGTTCTTCTGCTGGTTCAGTCAGAGCTGCAGAGTTTAAACCGAGACTGAACTGTGATCGAACAACAACCAGCTAACGAAGCCGCCTGGTAATTTACCCTCCTGACACGACTGTACGGCAACAACAGCCGGCAACCGCGAGGGGAGGCGAGGGGAGCGAGGCAAGGCGTCGCGTGCAGCTCGCCAGCCTCCACATCACATCAACAGGAACCTTCCACAGCAGGAACGTCCTCAACTCAGCTGTCACATCATGATATCAACTTCATAGTGTCGGTGTGTGTGGGTGTGTTTGAGTGAACTACAAACATGGAGACCAAACAGCAGGAGGACGGACTTTCAAACTGTGGACAGAAGATGGTCTGTCCGTGAGGAAACATCAGAAACATCTTCACCACGTTAGTGAGATCATCACACTGAGAACCAGGAACCGCAGAACGTCTGCCACCATCAGAGAAGAGACCGGACGACACGTGAAGCTCATGAGCCGGTGATGCGAGCGTGTCGGAGCCGCCGGAGGCCGAACACACTTCAACTGGCTGATGTTTGATTTTTCCATAAACGGCCCCCACCACCAGACTCCACCAGCATTAACTGGTCTTTTCCTGGAGACTGGCCTGCTCCCAGTACAGAGGTCAGGACTTAACAGGGCCTGGTGTCATTTTATAAGAATAGATGCAGCCACACACACACACACACACAACATGGCGTCTGTTTGTGTCTTATCAGACATTTGTGTCGAGGAGAAACCAAACGAATCCTTCGCCACGAGCTTCTGCAGCACAAACACCTGATGCAACATCATCGATGTGATTATCAGCTTTTATTCTGTCGTTTCTTGAACGTGTGTGTTGTTTCATGAACGTGTGTGTCGTTTCTTGAACGTGTGTGTCGTTTCTTGAACGTGTGTGTTGTTTCTTGAACGTGTGTGTCGTTTCTTGAACGTGTGTGTCGTTTCTTGAACGTGTGTGTCGTTCCTTCACGTTGAACAGACGCTGTGACTTTGCAGAAACTGTGAGTGAAAGTTTAAAACAGCTGAGACAAATAAATGTGTTTACATTCAGAGCTGCAGGTTGAACATGTGTGAAGTTCTTTGGTCTTTATGGAACCTGTGACAGTAACTTCAACTATTTTCTGACTTTCTTCAGACAAACAACTGATCGATAATCAAAGCTTCTCGGATTTTGTCCCCCCTGAAACAACACCATCTCTACCATCTCTAACATCTCTAACATCTCTACCATCTCTAACATCTCTCTCTCTCTCTCTCTCTTGTTGTGGTCAGGCTGGCTCGCCCACCGTCAGCCTGCCTGTTATTCCGGTAACACAGATCCTGGGCTCGGCTCAGGAATGCACAGCTGTCTGACATATGGATGATACTAGAATTTAATTTCTAACACTGCCCCCCCTCCAATATGCCCCCCCACCCCCATGGGGAGGCAGGAAGGCAGAGAGGCAGAGAGGATGGGGGCTGTGATGAACTACAAAGGTCCAGAACAGAAAACGTCTCTTTATAGAGGCAGATTTTTTTCAGACTGAACCATAAATAAAGAATCATATTTTGTTTTCATGGTGACCTGAACGCGACAGACGAGCTGCTGCTTCACTGACCACCTGGATGTGGAAGATGAACCCGAGCCAGCAGGTAAACCAGCTTCAGCTCCTGTTTTTCTGCTGCTTTGTTGTGCAACCAGGAGCGACGGCGTGGCGGGCAGTAAAGTTTACAACACGGGGACACCAGACCCTCCTCTGGCCCTAAAGATGGGCCCCGCAGATAGACTGAGAGCAGGAGACTCACAGGGCCGATGTGGGAGTTCATGTGAGCAGAACGAAGGAGCAGATCTTCGTAATGAACAGCTGATCTGACAGATAAGCTGTGACTCAGTCGCATCATCATGACATCACAGTGGTTTCCTTTATCGCGGCGCGTCTGCGGTGAAGCAACGCCGCTCATCATCAACATGAGTGAATGAAGCATCGATCACAGCTGGACGATCAGAGACCTCCTGAGTTTACTCACCGACAGTCACTGATTATTCACCTCCTACAGACGAGACGTTCACCATCACCGACCTCCGACATCTTCAAATATCTCTGATCGAGTTCACTTGGTTTCTCCTCAGGTGTTTCTCCAGGAAAACGTGAGTCGTTTGTGTAAAAGTCTCTGATGTTCATGTTCATGTGTGAAGAGCAGGGCTGCACTCTTCCATATATGAGATGTTTCACAGTTTGTTGTAAAAACAGCAGTCTGGCCTCCAGATGCAGACTGAGAGATGTTTCACACTGGACTTTAAAGGATCCTTCACTGATGTGACGGAAACAAACTGACGATCTAAGTCGACACAAACAAACGAGGATCTACTGACGTCTTCAGGGAAACTCTTTAAATCTGGAAGAAGCTCATTTCAACGACCGACTGTTGAAGAACCAGACCAACTTCAGATTAACTGGAACATAATTTTGGATAAAATGAACTTGAGATTTTCTCCTAAACTGGAAACATGATAAGAGGGAAACCTTTAATGTCCAATAAATGACTCCAGCACAGAACCTTCACGCAGGAACCTTCACACAGGAACCTTCACGCAGGAACCAGAACACAGGAACCTGAACACAACAGACTTTAACAAAGTGAATCTTTATTTAACTCGCTGACCTTCACAGCCGCAGCTGACGAGCTCATTTACTGTCCAGACTGAAAAACCAACTCAGCCAGAGGCACACGAACGCAACACAGACCTGAACGATCCTCCCGACAGGTAAAGACCAGAACCAGAACCAGAACCAGAACCCCGACAGATCAGAAAGAGCCACTTCCACAAACGCAGCAGCTGAACCGGTTTAGTTCCTCACGTTGAAGACGAGACTCAGTTTTTATTAAAAGAAGCTTCAGAGCCGAACGACTCAAACAGATTCACAACAAGACGAAGGATTCAGTCACTCAGCTGCTTCTTTCACACACAAACACGTTTAAAATCCAGGAAGTGAAAGTCAGATTCATTCACTTGAAGAAAAACAAAAACAATATTATTTGGCTGAAATTAAAGACGATCGACGGCACAAATATTAAACACAAACCAGCCAGTTTCCACCTGCTCACAGACAGAACGTCCTCTGAGATGTCACCTCAAATACTAAGAAACAACAAAAAGAAACAACGACGTCTCTGATCCTCAGACCGATGAGATCAACACAAAGATTCACTGCCAACACATGAAGAAGGAGAAGCTGAAGAAGAACCAAACGATCCGAACCAACACATGAAGACACCTTGGAAGGAACATGATCATCTGCTGAAGAACCACGAAACATCATCTCAAAGAAAAGAGTTCAGATCTGCTAAGAATCAGAGGACGAATGCAGGAAAACAACGAGTGAAACAAAGAGGCTGAGTCTGTGAAACCAGCTTCAGGACCTCCAGCCTGGTGGATGCTCAGGTTCCTCATGTTCCTCATGTTCTTCTCTGCTCGATGTGGAAGCAGGAGGCCTCATGTCTTCATTCTCACACTGTTTCTGCACAAGATGACACCGGTTGTAAAGTGCAGACAAGCAGACTGAAAACAGAGATATTGATAATTATAATGTGCACATGTGAACAAGAACCTCGCGGATCTGAATGCAAACAAACTCCACATGGCAGAAGATCCGACCAGCTTCTCTCCGGCTTCAATTAACTGAATCATTTCAGCAGATTGTGAACCGAGAATAAGTGCAAAAGTCAACAACGCGTATTAAAATAAGAAACAGACAGATTCTGAGAAAAAATGGTAGAAAAACTTAAAAATGATCATTTGAGAGCTTAAAAACTTTTTCTTCCTGCGAAAAAAATCTGATAAATTAATTCAGGATGAGCCCAAAGTTAGCCGAGGCTAGCTAGCTTCACCTCAACAACAGCGACAAATAAACTCTGTTTTACTCAAAAGAACAATTCAGTTATTTAATAAAACAACAGATTTTTAACAAGCTAATTAAACTTAAAAATTCCTGCCTTCTTTGACACAATAAACTCTCGCAAAATACGAAAGAAGCTAACATTAACTAACATTAACTACACGGCAAAGTTAGCAAGCAGCAACACCTCAAACGCAAAGTTAACTTAAATGTTAGCTCGCGTCCGACAACTTTAAGAAAAATGTGTCACTACTGAACATAAAGTTAGTAAAAATAAAATGTTTTTGCTGAGAAATGGATGTGATATTAGCAGAAATCGTTCAAGCTTTACTATAATTACAGAGCAGCTATGTAAACTATGCAGCAGCGTTAGCTAACCGAGGAATGCGGCTAACGAGCGTTAAACAGACGGAAAATATCTCCATCGGAACAAACTAAACGGCAGAAAACAGGCCAGAGATTTAAAACTTTACTGTTTATTCGGTTATCTGTGATCATTAACGGTGTTTTTGTGCTAAACTGGAACTTTTTTAAACAAAAAGCTAAATTTCGTGCAGCAGCAAAGGTGAAGCAAACTTTTTTTTTCCACGACAGCAGCCTGAGGGATCCGTCTACCTCCTGGCGCCAAACACACTCACAAAATCTCTTCGCACGACTCCGATTGTTATTGATAACTTTTATAAACTACCCTAAAATATGATCAATTAATTATAAAATCATCCAAAGTAAAGTATAAAATCAAACAGCCATTTGTTGACAACTCATCAGTCGTAAACATGAAGTATTCCAGTCCGGGGACAGCGTCTGCTCCAGCAGATAGCCGTGGCCTCGAAGTCGGGCTGGAAACCTGGGAATGAAGTTTCTGGTTACGTTTCCATCTTACCTCCGCTCTTCTTTCTCCGCTTTCCAGCCGACGTGGCGCCGCTTTCGGCGTTATTTCATCCTCGGTGTTCGAGTCCAAAGTCCCGGCAGAACTCCGCGTCCCGGGAGCGAAACGTCCCCGCGTTCGGTGGGTTATTTTCGGCGTCGCGCTGCTCGCAGTGGATCCGCTCGGTCTGTGGTTCGACTGTTTGATGATGGAGGAGAGCAAAGAGCAGCTGCCAAAGATCATCTGCGGCCCACAAGAGGAGTCACTCCACTGCGCACAGCGGACCGCGCAACTTCCGGCCGTTTTCCCAACGTGTTTATTGAACTCTTTTAAATGGACTTTGTCATTAAGGATGATTAGGGGACGTTTTTTAAGGGCATATTTGACAAATTTATGGGTTTTTAAACTCTGAAGTATTTTGACTGGATTTATTTTTTTAAAAAAACAACCAATTTTATACCAAAATAAACAAAGTTGCTGATTTCCTGACCAGGATTATATTTTATGCTGCATGGAGAAAATTATTAAACCAGCGTTTAAACCTTTACTGTGCAAAATCAACCATTTAAAACAACTCAATTAAAGAATATCTCATTGATTCTTGTGAAAAAATGTTCTAAACATGCATTTTTTACACAGTTAACTAGACAAATAAAATGTAAAAACATCCAAATAATGATTCTTGAACTGATTCTATCGGAGATGAAGACTCTGCGATGTTGTTGAGAGCTCGAAAAAATCTAGAAAGCGATGCTGTGTGTCGAAATATTTAAAATATTATTTTTTATGAGGCATTTTAAAAGTCCATTGAACTGTCAGCCACATCTCCTGACCTCCATCAGCAGGTGAAAACACCTTTAAGACAAGAGAGTGAACTCTGTCTGCTGATGATGGGCTCAAGACTCGGACATCTCCAGAGACTGGACCTTCTCAGATAAGAACCTTCAAGCTTTAAATAACTGAAATCGAGCTGTTGTTTAATTTATAAAATAAATTTCATTTTTGTTTTGTTTTTGGTTCATTATTTTGAAAAGCTAAAGAAAATGTCTAAATGATGTTTGGTATCTGAAAGCTGCAGTTTGCTGAAATTAACACTGTAAACTGTCATTTAAATGCTGTTTTTAATTTCAGTCATTGTCTGTGTGTCGTTAGTTAAAGTGATGTCTTTCTTCGTGCTGCTCTGCTCAAGCTGATACTGAACAAAGGGGCTGCGATGTAAAAGGATTTCTATCTTAAAATCACAGTTTTCTTTGATTAGATCCAGATTTTTACATGTTTTTATCCTCATAAAATGTTTCATTTGCATCCTTTTCAAATGTCAGTCTACAGCCAGATCAATACTTTTAATGATAATCTGAATGTAATCCAGTGTTCTGACACAGTAAACTTCTGTATTTTCCAAACACTTTTACTGTAACTGCAGTTTTCTGATTCGTTTTCGTCTCCTGACACAGAAGCAGAGTGAGACCTCTGTCTTTTTCGCTCCTCTGTGCTTCAATCACAGCTGCTCCGTTCAGTCCTGCAGAGAAACCTGCGGACTTTTATTTTGAAGTCACATCTTACAGGCACCCAGGCGCCCCCTGCCGGCGGGCGGCAGAGCTCCAGGCCCGCTGGCTGCAGCGTTGACCCGGTGCTGTGACCGAACCGGTGACTCTGCCGTGTGTTTGGGTGTGACACTGAGTTCATGTTGGAAGTCAGACGGTGGTGAAACTCCTGAACTCATGACACTTTTCTCTCTGTGAGTCACAGAAGCAGAAAACCGATGACCAACGTTTCAGAGCCGAAACTGAGAAACCAAAAGAGGAACTTTGTGATGGAGCCGTTATTCTCTTTAAAAATGATAAACGTCATCTGACTTTAAACTCAAAAGCTTCTGCTCCTCCTGATCACACTCTTTCATCTAACTGATCAAATCTGTGACTCCTGAAACAAACCAAAGAGAAAATCCGACAGGAAACAGACACAAACACGTTTACAGGAAATGTTTGAAGTGCTCAGTTTATTCAACTTGCAACACAAATATTGTTCAGTAATTTAAAACCTGTGAAACAAATGTGGTAAAGCAGCTGCAGAGTCGCTGCGACCTCCGTGAAGCTTCACTGAAACCAGCTCACACACTCGTTTTGTTAAACCGTGGAGTTTCTGACACAAACACTCTAAAACTGACGTTGCCTCGTTCAACATGCTGTGACAAACGTTCTGCATGCACACATTCACCCTCTGAAAAACACACA
The DNA here is from genome assembly GCA_029814765.1 of Acanthurus leucopareius. Lineage (NCBI taxonomy): Eukaryota > Metazoa > Chordata > Actinopteri > Acanthuriformes > Acanthuridae > Acanthurus > Acanthurus leucopareius. The sequence goes on from JAQMCX010000007.1 coordinate 714,531, forward strand.
CACTGTATAAAATATTCAAAGTAAAAACTGTACACCGGCACACACACTCTTCGGCGGTGTGTGCCGGTCAGACATCAGACCGCAGGGCGGCCTAAAGGCACCACACGCCGCGGGGAGGCGAGTCTGAGCGTCTCCCTGCAGAAACTCGGGACAGAGTTCATCTGAGACGCAGGAAGTTTTCTTCTAAATCATTTATTCAAAGAACCTGAGGCTCCGTTCACACTGCAGACAGCTCACAGCGGCTCTTCACACCTTCAACGGAGGATCTGAGACTCCTCAGGTTTTAAACTGCAGTTCTTTTTACTGCCACCAGATGTCGCTCTGAAACCTGCTGCCTGGTTTGAAACGTTCGACCAGCAGGGGGCAGTTCAGAGACTTTCAGGCTGCTTTTGAAGAAGATTTTCGATTGTAATCTTTCAGATTTCACTTCTGCTTTCTGGAAAGAGTTCATGTTTCTAAATGACTCGTTTCACTGGAGGCAGAAGTTTGTGAGTTTCAGGTCTGAAGGTTCCTCAGGAGCAAACGCTGAGCTGCAAGAGACAAACACGAACCCTCACAAACCATCAACATGGAGACTGTTTGCTCGTATCTTTATCTGATGTAACGTCGACCTTATGGATGATTTTTAATTTGTGTTTCCCAAATAAATTTAAAAAGAAGAACATGATCTTTCAGGCTCTCTGGCTTTGTGTCGTCAGTCGCAGTGTGAACGGAGCCTTTCAGACAAACACCAGCGTGAGAAACATTCGAGCTCCTACAGTCACAGAAACAAACATGAACAGAATCGATTTTAAAAAATCCGTCGACAAACATCCAGAAAAAAAGAATCTAGTGATCAGATGAGCAGCAGAGATGAAACATCAGCTTTAAATAAATATCACACAGTCACAGAGTCAATAAATATGAACTTCAGGGTTATTTGTTGCATAGAAACACTAATGTGAAGTCAAAGAGGGTTAGTAGCTACACATCACATCACATCATGAGACGCCGTGGACTCGCTGCAGCAGCCTCACCTGAGCAGCTTCACCTGGAGAACTGCTGAGGAGAGCAGAGCAGGAAGTGACCTCATCAACTCTTCTTCACGTGTTTCTGATGAGACGAACGAGGAGGACATGAAGCTGTGGAGCTCCGTCCCATCAGAGGACAGTCTGTGAGACCTGAAGGTCTGATCAGTGATTTAAATTAACAAGCCGATGATGCAGGTGGGAGGGGCTTCAGGGGCCCACGCCGCTCCTCTGGCCCCTCCCACCTGCATCATGAGCTGACAGAACAAGCTGCTTAACGAGGATCAATGAATGAATCCTGCAGCGAGTCTCTGATCTCTGACAAGACGTTTGTTTCTGAGGCTCACCTGCTGCTCTGAGGTCAGCGACTCACCTGGTCACCTGTCTGTCTCACTCACTGCCTGTCTCACTGCCCGTCTCACTGCCTGTCTCACTGCCTGTCTCACCGCTTGCAGCATGTCTGAGACCAGGTCTGAGTCTGAGTCTGAGCAGGAAATGAATCCTTCTGAAGTCTTTTAAAATGTGAAGTGATGTGATTTTTTACATTAAAACATTTTAAACTTTGTTAACTGTTAGTTTAGAAAAGTGAAACAAACAAATTCAGGTTGAAAAATGAAACTTAAACCGGTTTAAATGGAAACGGGCTCATTCAGAGACGAGACGTTCACACGTACGGAGTCTGAAGAGCGCCAACACAAAAATACAAACGTTTTCAGTGTTAAATTATTTCCAATCTGTGAACTGATGCTTTTAAACAAGTTTTTTTAAAAATGTAATTCAAAATTTTTATGAAAGCAAAAGAACAGCAAAGGTTAAAAAAAGGGAAAAAACTGTCAAAACTTCAGAAGAAGAAACGATTATTATTATTATTTACATTGTGTTTGTTTATTCATGTGAAGAAAAATCCAAACAACCAATTATCAAAAATGTCTTCATTTAACTATTTTAAACTCAGTCACATTTATACTCATATTTATTTTATATTTTATTTCTCATCAGTTCATCGATTGAGTCAAATTTAACACAGGAAACCGTCAGGTTGCGTCCTGCGTGTGGAAGCGAGCGGCGCTGCGTTCACAGACAACTCGAGTTTCTGGGAGAAAACATGAAAAAAGAAAAGAAAGTAAAGCCGTCGCTGCGTTAACGGCAGAAAGAGTTCCTGTTCTGAAGCGTCGGGGTTATTAATGCACGAAAACAAAGAACGTTCACACACATCTGTAAGAGTTGTTGTCAGCGGCTTGCGTTGGTTGTCGTGGGCGACGGCGTTGCCCCCGGTGACGGCCGGTTGGTCTACACGTTGATGGCGTGCGCGTGCTTCTTGCACAGAGGTTTGTCTTTCTTGGAGTAGAAGGGTTGGCCCTCGAGGTTCACGTGGCAGACCTGCAGGCACAACAAACATGGCGGCTGTTAGCTGAGGCTCCGCCCACTTTCTTCTTCGTTGGTTCTGAGCAGTCAGACAGTTTAACATAGAAACAGAGTCTCTGCTGAAGTCACAGCTGCATTTAAACACATTTAAACTGACACAGAGGCAGAAAACTGATCATCTTAAACCTGAACTCTGTCACAGAGGTGAGACGCTCTCTCACTCTCCGGATGTTTCTGTGTGTCGGGTTCTTACCGCGCAGACGAAGCAGGTGTCGTGCCAGGTGTGACCCAGAGCCTCGATGAACTTATCGCCCGCCTCCACCGGGAAGTCACAGCCATGACACTTGGTGCTGAAGAGGGCGATGTAATCTGACGGAGAGACACGGAGACACTCAGAGCTCGATGTTACAGCCTGACCTCTGACCTCTGACCCCTGACCCCTGACCCCTGACCCCCAACCCCCACGCTCTGTTCGTACCTTTCTCACAGTACGGCTCTCCGTCCTCCATGTGGAAGAGGCTGTTTCCGAAAGGTTTTCCACAGGCTGCACACACGAAGCAGGTGGTGTGCCACGTCTGCCGCAGAGCGTGCATCACTTCCTGCAACACACGGCAGGTTAGACAGGCTGTGTGTGTGTGTGTGTGTGTGTGTGTGTGAGTGAGACACAGACTGAAACTTTGAATCTGGTCAAACTGAATTCTGTGTAAATTTAAAGCACCAGAGTTTCATCTTGTTTTAATCACACATTTACTTTCATATCACATTCAGCTCATTAAGATTGAATACACAGCAGGTACACAGGTGTGCAGGTGTTCAGGTGTTCAGGTGTTCAGGTGTGCAGATGTGCAGGTGTGCTCGTGTGCTCGGAGCATCTCACCCCCATGATCTTGGTGTTGCAGCGGGCGCAGGTGGGGGCGAAGAACTCCTCGTAGCAGTTCTCGCAGTAGACGCTGTTCTGCTCCTCCACGAAGCTGACGTCGGCCAGAGACATGTGACAGTAGTGGCAGTTGAACTCCTCGGGGTGCCAGGAGCGGCCGAGGGCCACCAGGAAGGGGCCCCTGCGAGGGACAACAACGGGACGCTCAGTGTGTCAGCTAACACGTTAACACCTGCGGACGGATCAGAGGCGACGCTCACCTGATGACGCTGTTGCAGGCGCCACACAGAGGCGTGCGGCTGCTGGCGGCGAACCTCTCTGCCCTCTGAGCCACGCCCCTCGCCACAGGAGAGAAAGGGGCGGGGCTCTGGGTCATTGGGGCGGGGCTGGGAGCTGCGGGGGCGGCGGGGGAGGGGTTGGGGATGTATGCTGGAGGAGGGGGGGCGGCCTGGGGCAGGGGCTGCACCTTCATGGTGGTGGTCGTCATCTTGGCGGGGTCGAACTTGCCGGCGAAGTTGGGGTCTGACACCCAGGGGGGTCTGTTAGCGGAGGGGGGACCGGGCGGGGCCGGGGCAGCTGCTGGGGGGCGGGGCTGAGGTGGCATCGGAGCAGGAGCAGGAGGAGGAGCAGGAGGAGGAGCCGAGGCTGCAGGCGGAGAAAACTGTTTGAGAAAAAGCTTCTGGTGCAACAAAACATGAATTCAGTCGTTTAATCAGAGAAGCGTCTCACTTGGCTGAGAGGGGAAGATGCAGGCGGTGCTGACCACCTTCGGAGGGGCGGAGCCAAGAGGGATCTGAATGGAGCTCTGCTGCGGGGGCAGGAACGGCTGCATGGGAGGCTGCTGGAACTGCTGCGGCATTGGCTGGTAGTGCTGTGGAGGCGGGGCTTGTGGGGCCTGATGCATGGCAGGGGGCTGAGCGTACTGGCTGGAGACGGACGAAAGACAGTAAACGCATCACTGCTTTGAAGCTGCAGGAGCTCCGTGTTTCTGCTCCACAAACCTGAGGAACAAGCTGAGGTCTGATCCGGAGCGCCAGCGTTCCGACACTCACCTGCTTCCTGTTTCTCACACTGATCTGCTGATTTGCAGCCTGAAAGTCATCGAGGTTTCACGTCACCTTTTAAATAAAACAGGTGCTCAAATATGAACTTTCACTTCTCGTCTTTCACCTGCAAATCAACACATCAGTGTTCACCTTTAACCTTCTTACCTTCATACAAACACAGGTTAGCTAAATGTTAGTCAGGTTTTAATAAAGAAAGCAGAGAAAAACCAGCCGGAAAAAACAGCCTGTAAGAGATGAGAGTCAGTGTCTTTACAGAAGAACACGTGGCAGCTGGACTCTGGTCCTTCAGAGTCTGTTAGAGGAGCTTCAGCCTGTGGATGATGATGATGATGATGATGTTATTCAACCGTTACGATGGAAGGAAGAGAAACACACCATCAGGGTCGCCCGTTTTTTCAAAATAAAAGCCTCAGTATGCTTCAAACACAGTGCTCGTTTGATCATCAATAAGCATCACGTTTGAAAGTTTCTTCACTTCCTGAAACAGGAAATCAGCAGACTGAACGCAGAGTTCAGTAACTTTAACTCGTCACTCAGGTTCGTCTGAAGCTTCTGAGTGAAATGTTGTGAAGGTCTGATGGTGTTTGACAGTGACGTCAGAACACACACTTTAACCCAACGACACGTCACACACACCGGATCATTTGAAGCATGCTGAGGCCTGAAAGCACTGATGAAGTTTTATCAAAAGAAAGTGGAACATGGAGGAGGAACGGAGCGAGAGCCTCAGCTTTGTGGCAGATGTTGTGATTTGCGGCGCAGAAAACGAGGCAGCGTGAAGCAGCTGAACCGCGTGAACTCGAAGCCTGCAGGTGTTGATACCTGGTCATTGTAGCTCTGTGCTGGAAGCCGTAACCAACATCAGCAGACTGTCGCTTCAGGCTGCAGAGACAACAACAGCACGGGTCACCATGACGATCTGCATCCCTGCAGGCAGTGGTGCCCCCTACTGTCTGCAGGTGATAATCCAGATGTTTTCTGCCTTTATGTGCTGTGTTTGAGATGTTTCATCTGTGTGTCATCATGTTTCAATCACACACTCAGACAGACTGTGGAGTGAAGCTTTTAGCAGATAAGCAGCAGATGTTTCCTCAGGAGGAGACCAAACACAGAGCGAACAGACAGAGAACATGACTGATGTTCATGAAGCTGTGATGGAGAGTCAGATGTTTTCAGGTTGTTCTGCTGCTTCTGAATCACAAAACCAGCAAAACAAACGTCTCACAATAAATCATCAGTTTGTTTCCTTCTGCACCTTCAGGGAGACACAAACACTTCAACCTCAGCATGATGGGAGCCTCAGACACTGGACTTTCCCACCGTCACATGAACGCATCACATGACCTGCAAACTCAAAAATCCCCCAGAAGAAAAACCAACAGGTGAAACATCGTCGCAGGTGTACGGAGAGTCAGGAGCTGAGAAACAGACTCTTGAAATGCTTGAACCCTCCGTGTAGAAGATGAGAGATGTTTACATGCTGTCAGAGGTTTGAGGTTGGACATGCGACCACGATGACATGCAGCCTGCAGACGCTACTGAGCTGCAGAGTTTCTTACATTCATGTGACGACATTTTACCATTTTTGTTTTATTCCTCTTTAACTTTCTCCTGCTCCTTTATCAATTACTCTTCTACATTTATCAAATTTTATCCTGATTAACTCTATTTTTACTCTTTTTATCTTCTAGTTTGGATGTCTGTCCGTCTGTAACTTCTTTATAAAAACTCTGAATTTGATGATAAAAGTTATCGAATCATAAAAACAAACTGTAAACAGAAAAAACATCTGGACTTTTAGTCTCTTTCGGTTGAAGCCGTTGCAGCTTAAAAGTCAAACACAATGAAACTGAGCTGATTGGTTACCTGTGAGGGGCGGGGTCCAGCGGCTGTGCGGAGGGGGCGGAGCCGGCAGAAGCTGGAGCATGCTCAGTAGGGCTACAGCACAGGAAGGGTTAGGATCAGAGTGTGAGAGAGAGAGAGAGAGAGAGAGAGCTGGAGACTCAGTGTTCAGGTCTGCATTCATGTGTTCACAGAGGCGAACAGACGCCGGCGACGCCAGCAACGCCAGCGACGCCAGCGACGCCAGCGACGCCAGCGGCCGCCTGAGTGTTTCTGTTTTATGACTGAACACAGATCAGATTAGTGACAGTCTGGAGAAAAGAGCAGATCACAGCTTGTTATTGGTTTCATGCACAAATCCAGATGCTCGATAAACCAACATGAACCCTGATTATTGATTTATATTTGATCTGTTATTGAGGCTGAAAGTCTGAGACTCTCCTGCTCTTTTATCTGGAAAATCGACTCGTTTCATTTTCTCCCGTTTCACTTGAATCCACCAGCAATAACATTAATATAATAACTGTGATTGTATTTCTTGTGTTTTTGCATCTTTTCTGTCATTTTATTCTTTTGTTTGTCTTCAGTGAAGCACTTTGAATTGAACTGACGTACATGAAAGGTTTTACACAAATAAAGTTGAATTTATTGAATTTTCTTCATCAGAACGAGCAGCAGAGGGGCTGAAACTCTGTTAATTAACTGATTTTTAATTAACTAAATGAATAATAATGGAATAAATAATGGAACTAAATATTAAGAAATGCCAAAACTAACAGGAATTAAACCTTTAAAATTCCCTGGACGAGGATGCTTCTGTTTCTGTGTGTTTCTTTGTGTTTATGCGTGTTTACGTGGGTTTACGCCTGTTTATGTGTGTTTATGCGTGTTTCGGTGTTTTTTCTGTGTATTTCCGCGTGTTTCTTTGTGTTTCTGTGTGTTTTTCTGTGCGTTTCTGTGTTTTGAATGTGTTTCTGTGTTTGTTTCTTTGTGTTTCTGTGTGTTTCTGTGTGTTTTCGTGTATTTCGTCCTGATGTTTGAATCTGAGCTGCTTCCTTCAGACGACTGAGGCACAAAGAGGGAAAACCTCAGTCTCTTTATTGGAGGATAAAAGCTCGACCTCTGATCCCATTGATTCACAGTGAGTCATTGCAGAGCGAATACAGACTGACGAGCTCGGGGGGGCGGGGGGCGGGGGGGCGGATCAATTGTACATAATGGAGGCCTGATTAAATAAGTGAGCAGAGCAGAGAGAGCTCCATCCATCAGGGCTGAGAGGGGCCGAGGGAGGAGGGGCGGGGGTTTAAAAGGTTTGATCGTCCACACGCTGATTTACAGAGACGATCTGAAGGAGAGAGAGACCTGAACAACAACAACAACAACAACAACAACAACAACAACAACATGAGGGCAACAAAATCCTCCTTCAGCTCAAACTCCTTTAAAACTCCAAACAGACTGAATCCAACGTTCACTGACGCTGTTTCAACCATCTTTTCCATCAAAATAAACTTTAATGTGTCTTTTTTGCACTTAATGTTTTTGTTCCTGCAGTAAAAACAGACGTCTGTTTATGTCAAGAAGCTCTTAGTTACTCTGATAAATTTGTAATTGTTGCTGATCCAAAACTCGCCGTCTGTTTGTTAAAATCTGCCTGAAATAAAAACTTCAGGTGTTTCAGTCATTTTTCAAAATCAAATGACTGAAACATTTCAGCAACAAAATATACTCAAAGGTAAAAGTACTCATGACACAGAGTAGAACTCGAGTACATTATATTCTAAATTATAATAACTGATGCATTTATATGAACATTGTTGATTTAAATACTCTAAATCATTAAAAAGTAATTAAAATACTGTAGAGGAGTAAAAAAATAAAGTTTCTCTCTCATAAAGTTCTTAAATAAACACAAAACAGAAATACTCAATCAGAGTACAAGTAACTTACATTGTACTTAAAAACAGTTTATTATTAAATGTATTTAGTTACTTCTAATCATTGTTTATTTTATAGTTTTTTTTTGATAAATCAAATAAACAATTTGCAAAGTTTACTTCTATTTTTTTATGTGACTCAAAAATTTGACTGTTGAAAAGAAAAAACTTCAAGTTTTATTTAGTTGATATTTAAAATGTGACCTGAAAAACATTTCAGTCGTCTTTGATGTAAATCCTCGGTCCGACTGCTCCCCCTGCTGGAGAAACCAGGTCTCTTCACATATTAACGACAGCAGTTTTCTTAATTTAAGATGATATCAGACTACTGAGATTCACTTTAAAAATTCTCACGAAAAACATCACGTCTCTGTTATTAAACCAAAGAAATCAAGTAAATAAACAGAAACAAATGACTGAATTCAGTCTGCAGGAGCAGAAAGTACTTAGTTACTGCAGGCTACTTAGTTACTGCAGGCTGGGATTACCTGAGAGCTGGATGGAGTTAATTAGCTGATGGTGAACTCGACTACACGTTTACTGCTGGAGACTCAGCACAGAGGTGATGTTTTATGGGCGGGGCTGTGAGGACATGTGAGGGGTGGGGTTTGTGTTTGGGGGCGGGGTCATGTGTGCAGGTGAGGAGCAGGGGTGGAGTCAGCAGCTAGCTGTCTACTGTAGCTCTGCTGCCTACCTGCTCCTCCTCAGCGCCTCCTCCTCCTCCTGCTCTTCCTCTGCTGGTGCTGAAACAGACAGGAAACGAGGAGAGGAGACGTCAGCGAGCTCGCCGCTTCAAAGCTCCTCCCACTTTAACAGTTTGATGTTTGTGAGGCAGGTGAGTCAAAAACATGAAGCATCCGGACAGGAAACTCACCGGACTCGGTTCCAGTCATGTGGGCCAGGACCCGGAAGGACTTGGACTGCATGCTGGCGCTGCGGCGCCCCCTGTCGTCCAGGTCCTTCTCTGCACTCTGGACGGCCTGATAGACTACGGAGCTGCTGTCTATGAGACGGTCTTTAACTGGGAGAGTACTGCAACCACAGACAGGGGGCGCCACCCCCAAACCAAACCACGTCAACACCACAACACTGAAGGGAACTTCAGGAACTTCAGGAACTTTTAGTGTTTTATGTTTTTGTTTTTGTAAAGTTTTGAGCATCCTGCTGCTTTTTGCCTGAAACTCTAAATTATTTCTGTAATTTTAAAAAAAGACACACAAGCAGAAGCTGAACTGAGTTTGTCTGAGATGAAAAATAAAATGAAGTGACACAAAGCTGGCATTGATTCGATGAAGATGAGGATGAAGATGGACGCTGTAACCAGAAATACAGACAGGAAGCACTGAGAGCTCAGTGGAAGTTCAAAACTACAACGATTGGCTGTTATTCTTAATGATGATGATGATGAATTTCACCACAGAAAATATTCAGAAAACAGAAACATGAGAAAAATAAATGTGACATGTTAGATTCACAGAGTGAGCAGAAACAAACGACCAAGAGAAGAAAAAATGTCTCAGAACATCCAGTTTCCCTTCAGTATCAGAAAACATCAGCTTCTTTCCTTCAGGCTGTTTCATAGGTTTAGTTTTTTACTTTCCTGTGTTGTTTCAACATCATTACAGAAACATTTGAGTCTGTTTGGTTTCGTATTGTGTTTCTCGGTAACGGGCCTGTCACTGTCTGGACGCCTTCGCTCAGGCATTTTAATTAAAGTGGGTTTATCAGGTTTTATAAATAGAGCATGCAGAGTGAAGAACAGACGAAATCATTTCTCCTCTCAGGACGAAAACATGCACACAGCAGCTCAACTTTCAATGCAAACGGAACGGAAATCTGACTGTTAGTGTAAGAAGAGGAACACACGGAGGTTTCCACAACAACAACAACAACAACAACAACAACAACAACATCAGGATGTGACTCAAATCACAAACGAGAGGATCCGACAGCAGAACGAATCTCTGCCAAAGAAAAACTGCGAATCAAACAAAGTTAAACAATTAATTTCTGCTGTAAAGTTGCACAGTTTAATGAGGGATTTCACTCTCTTTTAGAGCCTCTAGTGGACACTTTAGGAACTGCTGCTAAAAATCTCAACTTGATCATTTAAGTTACAAATGACCCTCATGTTGTGCCATTTACATTTCTCTTTTAACTCGATAAAATGTGTGAATGTAAAAGGCTCTAACACAGCTGCTACTCTTCACACACACACACACACACACACACACACACACACACACACACACAGAGTCACTAGCATGCAGACTGTGTTTAAAGATGCTCGACATCAAACACAGACTGCGTCTTTAATCTGAACAGAGAACATCCATGGATCATTTTTCTGAGCTGACCGATGAGCTCAGAAAGAAAACAGGAAGCCCTGAAGCTGCAGCCGATTGAGATGAACGTGTGAACATGTGGCTCAGTGACTGTCACAACCTTTGTCAGCATCACACAGTCCCACGTTCACCACCAACCATGAACGCACCGCAAACAAACAGCACCGACACGACTCTGATAACAAAGAACAGCATCATCGTCCTTCATCTGCTGTCAAACTTTCAGAGATCATAAAGTTCTGACTCACAAAAGCCAAAACAACATCCAGACAAACTCCAACACAGTCTGCAACACACTCCAACCAACAACGGCCAACACAATGAGGAGAAGAAGAGAGGAAGAGAAGAAGAGAAGAAGAGAGGTGAGGAGGAGAGAGGAAAGTGTTTTTGATAAATATCCATCAGAGCAAACTGAGGAAGGAAAAACATGGAGACACACTGAGGAAAGAATCAAGAGAGGAAGAGGAACAGGAAGAGATCAGCGTAATTATTTATATACCAATTATTTATTTAACAAAAGAGTTTTTAAAGGGAAACAAAGTAAATGTTCAAGTAAACAAAGTGTTTTCTGTTTGTAACTTGATCTTATGACTCATATCTACGTGTTTTGAACGGTACAGAGGAGGAAGAGGAGGAAGAGGAGGAAGAGGAAGCAGGAGAGGGCTGAAAGAGGAGGAGGAGGAGGAAGAGGAGGAGTTCCTACCCAGCGTCGTGCCCCTTCCCCTGTGTCTGTCCTGCGATGGCGTCCATGATGGCGTCCTGTGAGTACATGCTGATGGGTGTGTTGTACTGAGCGTGGATGATGGTGGCTTTGCCACCAGGAGCCTTCACCTCGATGGGCTTATGGGTGGAGAGGGCGGAGTCCAGAGCGCCGGGGCCGATGTTGGCACTGATGACGGGAGGTAGGAGGAGGCAGGAAGAGGCAGGAGGAGGCAGGAAGAGGCAGGAGGAGGCAGGAAGAGGCAGGAGGAGGAAGGAAGAGACAGGAAGAGGCAGGAAGAGGCAGGAAGAGGCAGGAAGAGGAAGGAAGAGGCAGGAAGAGGAAGGAAGAGGCAGGAAGAGGCAGGAAGAGACAGGAAGAGGCAGGAAGAGGCAGGGAGAGGAAGGAAGAGACAGGAAGAGACAGGAAGAGACAGGAAGAGACAGGAAGAGGAAGGAAGAGGCAGGAAGAGACAGGAAGAGGAAGAAAGAGGAAGGAAGAGGCAGGAAGAGGAAGGAAGAGACAGGAAGAGGCAGGAAGAGGAAGGAAGAGGCAGGAAGAGACAGGAAGAGGCAGGAAGAGGCAGGAAGAGGCAGGAAGAGACAGGAAGAGGAAGGAGAGGCAGGAAGAGGCAGGAGAGCGTTGTGGAGAAAGAACAGATTGTTGGAGGAAAAGAAGGGGAGAAAGTGAACGCAGGAAACAAGAAGGTGGGTGATGAAGACGATGGTTTGAGTTCATCCTCATCCGGTCGAGTTCACAGCAAACAACCAAAGCAAAACTGAACCTTCATCAACATTCAAGAGGCTGTTTTTAGACGTCACACATGGTCATGCAACAACAAACAGCAACAAGCAACAAGCAACTGAACCAAACCAAACCAAACCAAACTGAACCAAACCAAACCAAACCAAACTGAGCCAAAACAAACCAAACCGAGCCAAACCAAACCAAACCGAGCCGACATGTTTCCACTGCAGCGTCGGAGCAAACGAACTGATGTGTGTTTGTGCTTAACTTTGCTAAAACACCTTCTCATCCTTCAGTCTACATCCCTGACTTCAAACAAGCCGTGTGAACGAGAACAAAACAGAACGTTAAATCACATTAAACTCAAACAAAACAGCAGATTTAACGTCTGACATCATCTGATTCACTGATTCACGAGTTTCATGCAGCGACACGTTTCTAACAACAGGAGCCGCTGAAGAGCTGAGGAAACACCTGTTTAAAACGTTTCACAGGTTAGCAGGTTTGTTGGTAACAGGTGGGAGGATCATGGAGTCGTTTCCAAGTGAGGATGGACAGAGATCCACCAGGTTGTGAACACATGAATGCATGAATGATGTTACTGCATGAACTGGGGAACAGTTTGGGAACCTGTCGCAGGTGACTGACTGTCTTTGTGACCTTCTCTGCAGCTTGTTTACAGTCGGGTTGTGTTTATCAGAGCGAACTGCAGCCGGTTGCAGCTGATCCTCGGTGAAACTCTTCGCTCTGCACTCGACTCGGGTTCCAGTCGATCCACACAGCAGATGTTTCAGACCGACGCCAACTTCTAAATGAAGCTGCCACAGTTTCACTTTCTCAAGCAGGATTTCATCCTCAAGCTCATCTTGTGTTTCTTCAAACAGCTTCTCATTTTCTCTTTGTGGTTGTTGTGGCAAGTTTTCTTATTCAAGCTTGAAAACAAGAGTTTAATTACAGTTTATCTGACAGTGTTGTGGATTACTGTCATTGTCTTCACCTTCTGTGAACACAAACAACCACAGGAACAAAAGAAAACCTTCATCCTCTTTCACTGCAAACAGGAGTCGAACCAACAGAACGAGACGTAAGACGACAGATTGGATCTGTTGTGTTTGAATCAGCATCAATTCAGCCTCCGAACACGTCAAACGCTGACCTTCACTCAAATGCCAAAAGACTCAACGCAGATTATCGAATCAGGCCACAAACACAGCCGGGATTTCATCAGCAACGTTCAGCTTTGTGTTTCTATTTTCATCTTTCATCAGGATTCATGCAGAGCTCAGCACACAACAAACACACAACACAAACAACAACAAACACACACACGACACACACAACACACACACCACAAACAACAACAAACACACAACAACAAACAGCAGAAACCAAGAGGCAGCTGATTCAGTGAGTCTGATGTCAAATGATGATTAATATTCTTCTTCTCTCATAGTTTAAAGTCATTTCCTGAATCTGTCACATGATGTTTTTGTCAGTTCTCTTTCATCCACATGACCTTCCATCTCACATCCGTCACCTCTCCAGGTGAAAAGCATCCTGTGCTCCTATTGGTCAGTCAAACTCTGACACCTGTTGATGTTTCTCGTCTTAGAGACGGATCAGATCAGTGACTCTCACTGGTTATTTGATGGGTGATTTGCGTGAGTTTTAACATCAATAAACCTGCATCATGTTCATTAAATCTCTTTAGCAAAATAAAGTAAATTAATAAGTTATTTTCCCCTTTAACAGGCTTTTAATGTGAAATTTCAACTTTACATTTTACAGATTTTTATGTTTTAAAACAGGAGGAGGGCGATGTTCCTCATGGGCAAAATCTGTGTGTGTGTGTGTGTGTGTGTGTGTGTGTGTGTGTGAGTGGGTGTGTGAGAGTGTGTGTGTGAGTGTGTTAAACAATGTCCTAATCTGTATAAAAATGAACAG
>JAQMCX010000007.1:803474-813951 GCA_029814765.1 Acanthurus leucopareius
TCTTCCGCTCTGTGTCTCTTTCGTTTTGTTTGTGTTTTTTGTGTGTGTGTGTGTGTGTGTGTGTGTGTGTGTGTGTGTGTGTGTGTGTGTGTGTGTGCGTGTGTGTGTGAGGATCTATGTTTAGCTCTGATTTCAGATGAGGTAAATTGAGGCCACACCTCCTGGCCGTGTCGCTAGGTTACACTTCAGAGTCACCTAGGCAACCAACTAATCCTCTTCTTTATTTCAGCTCCTGAGTTCTTTCTTATGCACACACACACACACACACGCACACACACGCACACACACACACACACACACGTCCCCTCTTCGCAGGGACACGACCTGCAGTCGTTGCGTCTCAGGAACATTCGTCGTTTTACAGAAACAGTTTGTGTCTGAACGTTGGAATCGAACACAAACAACATTTTAATCTTCGTTTCTGTTTGCTGACTCACTTTCGTTCCTGTCAATCAAACCCGGTCCGAACATCAGAACACACCCACACACTCCTGTTCAGGCAGAGCAGCTGTGAGCTTCACCTTCAGTCTCTAACGTGTGAAGATGTGAGATTTGAAGCTTCGACACAAAACATTTAAAACTTTGACTGAAAACTTCATTCAAAGCTTCTTTTCTGTGACTTTTTAAAAACATTGTTTTGATGTCAGAGTTTAATAAATGTAACGGTCGTGTATCTGTAACAGTTGTGATCACATGAGTCATGATGCTCCTCCTCCTCCTCAGTAACCAGGCAGTGAAGATGCTGGAGACGAGGGAGAAGGCGACGCCGAGCATGTTCGGGGAGCTGCTGAGGAACGCCAGCATGGGAGACCTGCGAAACTGTCCCGTAAGACGCCGCCGCCGCCGCCGCTACGGCACCGTTTCAACCAAGTTCTGGACCTTTTCTGGTCCTCAGATACAAAGTTCTTCATTGTTTCACATCACATCTCCTCAGAGTCAGTGTGGCCAGCAGCTCAGGATGGCCCGTGTCCTCCTCAACAGTCCGGAGATCATCACCATCGGCCTGGTTTGGGACTCGGATCACTCGGACCTGGCTGAGGACGTCATTCACACCCTGGGAACCTGCCTTCGCCTCGGGGATGTAAGAGGAGCAGACGATGCACATCAGTGTCTCCTTGAGATGTTCAGCTGCTCCACTGATCTCCTCCTCATCTTCTTCTTCTTCTTCTTCTGCAGCTGTTTTACAGGGTGACGGAGGAAAAGGCCCGTCAGTCAGAGCTCTACCTGGTGGGCATGGTGTGTTACTACGGGAAACACTACTCCACCTTCTTCTTCCAGACGAAGATCCGACGATGGATGTACTTCGATGATGCACACGTGAAGGAGGTACATGCAGTCACATGCAGGTGATGGTAGAAGGTCCAGTTTTTTAAACAAACAAGTGAGAAGCTTCGGGTTAAAGATGCTGCTGGAGGCTGAGTCCCCCCTCCTCTCTCTCCCTGTAGCTGAGCTAACAGAGCTAATGAAGTTATGAAGCTAACAGAGCTAAAGGAGCAGCTGCAGGTAACTTCATCCAGGTGTGAAACCACCTGCCCATCAGAGCTGCTGCAGAAGATCTGAGGCAAAACAAGAAAGTTTGTTTTTCTACAAAATATGACCTTGTTTCACCCAAATCAGTGGAAACTGTTTGTGTGTGAGACAAAGAGGTGAAAAACATCATGAACTGTGATTCTGCTGACTCACACAACTTACCTGACAGCGACAGGTGATCAGAGACGGACGGTGCGACACACGGACGGCGTTCACGTCGTCACACGTCACACAAACACAAACCTGCAGCTGTTTTTAAGGCCGAACAGCTGCTTTACTCTGCTTAAAGCTCATTGGCTCACAAGTCGATTTAATTAACAGAGTTTCCTCTAAGTTACAAGAAACACAATCGAGTGTGTGTGTGTGTGTGTGTGTGTGTGTGTGTGTGTGTGTGTGTGTGTGTGTGTGTGTGTGTGTGTGTGTCTCATGGAAAAAACTACACACACAGTTTTAGGAAAGGAAGTGAGCTCATGTTGTGGTTGTGACCTCACTCTCTTCCTGTCCATCCTGACACCTCTGTCCTCTCTCTTCCCTTTTCCTCTCCTCCTCCTCCTCTCCTCCTCTCCTCCCTCCTTATCTCCTCCTCTCTCCTTCCTTCCCTCCTTCTCTCCCTCCGTTTCCTCCCTCTCCGTCCTCTGTCAGTCTTTCGTGCTCTCGGTTTCGTCCGGCTCTGTCGTACTCTGAGCTGTGATAACGTTGGTGGAGTGAGATAGGACATTCTCTCACTCTCTCTGTCTCTGCTGGTTGTGAAAACAAGGATATCCCTCTATTGTTTATCAGTCCAGCTGTACAGAACGGAGGGTGTGGTCAGAGCACACACACACACTCACACACACACACACACACACACACACACACAGAGTGTAGACCTTCATTCTATATCGTTCTTTCTCTCGCTCACACACACATTCACACTCTCTCTCACACACACTCGCGGCTGCACGCGGTTGAAGGTCGGCGTTCTGGATTCCGGCTCGTCCCGTTCGATCCGAGTTGGAGGTGAACGAGGACTTTTGGAAAAATGGAGAAAAGGTTGAAATAACAAGCGGAGGACTCGCGTCGCTCAGCAGGAAGAAACTGATGAAACGAGCTCGAACGGCCTCGAACGTTTCAGCCGCCGTCACCGTTTCACCTGCCGAGAGGAGTTTCTGAGGTGAAACGGACGATTTCTCTGCAGCTGGAGTTTAATTCCTGCAGCTGGTAAATTCAGCAGCTGGTTTCCTGGTTTTTATCGGACGGTTTGATGTGTGAAAGTGTTTTTTAAAGTGAATGTTTACTCTTTCAAAACATGTGACTTCAGTGTTGCTGAGTTTCGATTTCAAAGATCCGACTTTTGAAGTTTTAACGTCTGAGTTTGAATTCAAGTTTAACGACATTTTAATGTCAAACACATTTGAATTTACTCATCAAATCAGAGTCTTTCTGAATCTTTGCAAATGTTGATCAAATATTCACAAACTGATCAAACAGCTGGACTCGACTGAAAAGCTGAGTCAGCTGAACTGAATAATAACAAATTTTTCCACAGTAACTTTTTCTGTTGACAAAATAACTTAAAGGTTTAAATTTCTAGATTTGGTCCAAACTTCAGCAGCTGAACTGAAGAAATAATCTAAAAAAGTCAGAATTATAATTTAAATCAGGCAAAATTTGATTGAACCAGAATCTGAAGCAGAAATATAGAGGTTTGATTAAAAATGTCACCTTCTTCCACCTGTCAATCATAAAATGAAAAGAGAGATTTCACATCATAACAAAAACAAACAACTATCACCTGAGAAATAATCTGTTTTTCTAAAAGAGGAGCTCAGACTGACAGAAGACCTGAAACAAAGAGGAAACCAAACACGAGAACTTTGTTTCCGTGTTTTCGTCGACGACTTCAGAGTTTCTCAGTCTGGTTTTTAATCGTCTCCATCAGTTTTCAGAGTCATCGTCCTCTGTGTGTCCCTGCAGATCGGTCCCAAGTGGAAGGACGTGGTTTCCCGCTGCATCAAAGGTCATTACCAGCCGCTGCTGCTGCTGTACGCCGACCCGCGGGGGACGCCGGTGTCGGTGAAGGACCTGCCCTCGCGCCTCGACCTCCAGCACCTCAACAAGGCCTGTTACGACAGCGAAGACTCGGGTAACTACAACACAGCTAGGAGTCGTAGTAGTAGCACAACAGCAAACGTTCAGGTAACTAAACCAGACACAGCAGTACTTGTAATAGAAGTAGTTGTACTCTGACAGGCCAGACTGAGGTAACAGGCTCAGCTAACTGTTAGCTCGTAGTCGTCGTTGTGGCTGTTGTAGCAGTAGTCGTAATGCTTGTAGCAGCAGTGAAGTTTAGGTGAGTCTACTTTGATGTGTATTTGTGTGTCTGCGTGTGTGAGCACATGCACATCACCTCTGACCCCCCCCTCCCCCCCCACGACCAGGCCGCGAGCAGTCAATCTCCAGCGACACTCGCACCGATTCTTCGACGGAGAGCTACTCGTACGGACAGCCCTCCCACTCGCACCATGAGTCCCTGGCCAGTCACTTCTCCTCCGACTCCCAGGGAACCGTCGTCTGCCTCGAACGCCCCGACGGGCCCCTGCACGCCTCGCTCTGCAGCCTCGATACCATAGGTGGGTACCGGGAGGGGCTGGGCTGATCGATTGGACCGATCAATAGATCTGAGCTGTCATTTGACACGTCAGGATTAAAGGGTGGATACGTAGTTTTCTCAGAACAAACAAACAAGCAAACACAGCTGGCTTTCAGGAGAGAAAATGTTCAGATTTTTAGATTTTAGTTTGTTTCATGATTGATTAAGGAAACATGAGGCAGATTAATGGATTTACAGTTTGTCACAACATGAGATGAATGCAGATGAAATCACAGATTCTGAGCTGAAGTTTGTATTTAAAACGACTCAAAGAGCAAAAAGAGTCGAAAACTCTGGATAACAAACAGAAACATTTGCTTTCCATGATTCATTTTTCCTCCAAACTGGTGGAAGTTTCTGAGTAAACAGACGAGCTCAGGTCGCTCAGTGTGACGCCAGCAGCTTTGTGGCGTTTGATGTGAGAGAAAGCAGCAGGTTGTGAGCCAATCACAGCAGAGTTTGTTCACTCGGCTCTCTGATGAAACATCATTTAATCTGTTTTATTACGAGAAGAAACACAAAGTCTGAGCCTCCGAACGTGTGAAGTTTCCTCCATCTTCACTCTGTCATTCTGTCGCATCATGTGACCATAAACATCTGTTGCCATGCTTCTCGTTGCTAAGGCCACGTGACGGACAGTGAGCAGCACCAGTGTCTGAGGAAGGGAGGCGGGGCCGGGGATAGGAGGCGGAGCTCTAGCCGCCACCGACGATCAAAACCCGACGACGAAGCCTCGTCGGCCGGTTACCACAGCGAGGGTAGGCGGGGTTTGTGCTGGTCAGGGGCTGGGGCCAATCACAGGGCAGAGAGGCAGCTGCCGGGCAGATTACAACCTCACCACTCTGTTTTAATGCTCGAGTCCAAATATTACAGTTAATCTGCTGATTTTTAATTCTGCAACATAAAGAAATGAAACAAGGCACTTTTTTAAATCAGAAATAAACTCATTAAACTTTATTTAAAAGCAAATTAAATATTTCAAATTAAGTCTTTTAGAAGTAAAACCTGACAACAGGGTTCAAAAGTAAAACAGAAACATTTAAATAGAAATAAAAAGTAATATTACGATGATAAACGACAGAAACAAACAGAAAGAAAAGTAGAAATAAAACACAAATGCAAACATTAAGTTTCCATCTGATGTCTCTGATGAGCTGCAGTGTTTTTACAGTTTGATCGTAGAAGTTAAACTTCAGTAAACTGTCTCTCTGTTGGTTTTCAGAGGCCGACAGTGTTTAAGATGTTGATCTGAGTTTGTGATCACATGTTAATTTATTCCTTCAGTTTTAAAGAAGAACATGAAACAAAACTCCTGTTTCCATTTTTCAGTCGTCTCATGTTTTCATCGTCACGTCTTCAGTCGTCTGCTGTTGCTCCGATGTGATCGTGATCTTCTGTTTCTTCTCATCCTCACTTCAACTTTACGCTGCTTCTCTTCACCTGCAACGTTTCTCCTCCTTTTCTCCTCCTTCTTTTCTTTCCCTCCTCCTTCTCCTCTTTCCCTCCTTTTCACTCTGCTGTCTCTCCTCCTCCGTCCTCTTCTCCTCTCTCCTGTTTCTCTCCTCAGGGGAGACGTTGAAGGAGCAGCAGGTTCCTCGTCACCTCCCCAAACCTTCCTCCTCCTTCTCATCCTCAACCAGTCGCCTCCGAGACTTTAAGGAGACGATGAGCAACATCATCCACAACCGACCCCTCTCCTCCTCTTCCTCCTCCTCTTTACCGTCTGCCGTCTTGTCTGAGATCACCTCCTCCACCAACAACCGCCACGACCCCGCCGACCCCGCAGCCTCCTGCTCCTCCCCCAGTCACCTCCATGACTGGGAGGTCGACAGCACCAGCAGCGAGTCAAAGTCCAGCTGCTCAGGGGGAGCAGGGTCAGGGAGGTACCGGCCGGCCTGGAGGCCACGAAGGGAGGTGCTCAACATCGACAGCATCTTCAACCGGGAGAGGCGAAGGCAGGCGGGTTACAGTCCGCTGGGAGGCTCGCTGCCCGACGACACGAGAGCGCCGGCCTCACAGGGAGCAGACGCCTCCTTCCCAGCACAGCAGGAGCTCAAGGCAGTCAGGCCAGGCTCCTCCTGGACTCTGCCCACCACCTCCAGCAGCCACAGAGGAGGTGGAGAGGGAGCAGGAGGTGCAGAGCTGCCTCCGCCTCCTCCGCCTCCTCCCAGACTGATCCAGAGGATGGAGAGCGGATACGAGAGCAGCGAGAGGAACAGCAGCAGCCCGGTCAGCCTGGACCTGAACCTGGCAGACAGGTGAGTCCGCCGCACGTCCTGAGCTCTGATTGGTCAGTTTTTAGTGTTTCGAAGTGTTTGAGTTTGGAGGTTTGAAGGCTTCGTCACAGACTGTCAGCAATGATCTTTAAACATCAGCATCCAGCTGAAGGTGAGCTGTGACTTCTCTCCTCCTCAGGGAAAGTGTTGTGAAGAAACCTTCGTCCTCCTCGTCTTCCTCAGGACCGTCATGGAAGAACACCCGCTCAAAGAGCAGCGGAGCTTTGCTGCAGGACCTCAGCTCCTCCAGCAGGGGGGGCCTTGGTAAGACATGTTTAAATATCTGATAACGCAGAAACACCCCAGGCCTCCGATGCTGTCGCTACATGTGAGCTAACGTTAGCGTAGTGTTAGCTTAGCGTAGCGTTAGCTTAGCGTAGCGACAGCATCACCTGACGCAGACCTGTTTGAAAGGTGTAGCTCACTGTGATGTCTCTTTGTGTGTGATGACCAGCGCCCCCTGCAGGCCGCAGCGAGCTGGACGAGCTGCAGGAGGAGGTGCAGAAGAGAGCGAGGGAGGAGGAGCAGCAGCGACGACTGGAAAAGGAGAGAGAGGCAGCGCTCGGGTTCAACCCCCGACCGAGCAAATACCTGGACCTGGACCAGCTGCAGATCCAGGGTACACACACACACACACACACACACACACACCCACACACACACACACACACACACACAATTATAGATACAACTGAAAGTATCAACATGTGTGACGAGGTTTGAACTGAAGTGAAGCGACTCTGCTGAGGATTCGATTAACAGACATTTCAGTCGCATCATCACTGATCCAGTCGTTCAGCTGCTGTGAGGTGTGTGTGTGTGTGTGTGCGTGTGTGTGGTCAGCATGTGTGTGTCGTGTTGGACAACAGGAATGTTCCTCATTGAGCGGCTGAAAGCGCCTGACTCAGCCGACACACAAAAGACAGAATGACCCACGCAGAAATAAAGCCTGTGTTTGTGTGTGTTTTGTTTGTATGTGTTTTTTGTTTGTGTGTGTGTGTGTGTGTGTGTGTCTGTCTGTGTGTGTGTGTGTGTGTGTGTGCTTCCAGCTGCTGACTGCTCTTCATGTCTGTGTGATGTTGTTTGTTGTGTTGGAGGTTTTCTGAAGCAGATTCACGTCAGAAACATTTCTGATTCAGTAACTTGAATCAGCGAGTCAGCAGATTTGTTTCATTATGTTTCGGACATTTAAAGATGTTTTTGAGTGAAACTTCGTTCATCAGGAACCAAACGTTCCTCTGCTGTCGACTAGAAGTTCACTGAGTGTGTTGAAGTAAATAAAAAATCCCCAAACTTCTCTTTTCACATAAAAACCAACTGAAGTTTTTATGAAGTTCAGCTGAGATCAGATAAACTTTACTGTTGTGTTTTTAAAAACAAGTGAAGGTTTATTAGGAGGAGGGTTATTCATCTCTTTTTTCTGTGTGTGTGTGTGTGTGTGTGTGTGTGTGTGTGTGTGTCCTGCAGGTAAAGGTGACAGCTTTGAGCGATATGTGTCGGAGGCGGAGCTTCTGCTGGACCAGTCTGTTCGACTCGAGCAGGCGGGCGAGGTCGCCGCGGCGCTGTCAGCGGTCAACGAAGCCGTCTGTAAGCTCCTCCCACTCACCCTGATCCCCGCCTCCTCCATTTGACACCCACATCGCCTCCCTGCTACACACACACTCCCACAGAGACACACACACACACACACTCTCCCACAGAGACACACACTCACACTCTCACACACACACACACACACACTCTCCCACAGAGACACACACTCACACACACACACACTCTCCCACACAGACACACACTCACACACACACACACACACACACACACACTCACACATTCAGTCTCAGTTCTTGCAAAATAAACACTAAATGAGGTCACTGCACCCCGCCCACCATCCCTCTGCTTGGTTGCTAATGGCAACCAGAGGCAGCAGAGTGGCCTGCTGATAACTTCACACACACACACACATACACACACACACACACATACACACACACACAGTGAACATTTAGGCTCCCCACATCCCTCTCTTCCTCATTTCTTTTGATCCGTCAATCTCACTTACACAACACACACACACACACACACACTCACACGCACACATGCACGCACACACACACACACAGTCTGTCGTCACGGCAGCAGGACACGCTCCTCAGTCATTCCTCCTCCAAACCCCGACAGCTCGTTAAAGACAGACAGATGAGGGTCAAATTAAAAAAGTAAGAGAATAAAACATCAGGACATGAAACAGGAAGTAAAGTCGAGCTTCACAGGATCTTTAATCGTCGTTTCCTCCAAATTAAAAACTTAAAAACCGTCAGATCAGCATCATTTTCAGAAACTTCTCTTTCCTTTGCAGCAGGACTGATGGATCGATCAGTTTGTGTCAGTTTGGCTCTTGTTTTATTAGTTTTGTTGATCAGTTCTTCGACTCACAAACATAATATCTGTGAAAACTGTGAAGAGGTGCAGCGAGCAGTCAGGTGACGCCCAGCTGACCAATCACCACGTGGGGTTGTTGTTCGTCTGTGTTCACTGATCCCAGGTCTGTTGTTACGACAGACAGAAGCTGTTAAAATCAGACTGTTTGAACTGGAATCCTTTAATCTGATTTGAGTTAGTTTCAACATTTTTATTAATTTAATGTTCCGTCCGAGTTTAATTTCATCATGTCATCATTAAGAACCAGCGAGTGATCAATCTTTAATACCGTCATTTATCATGCCACACACACACACACACACACATACACACACCCTCACATCATCATGTCAGCAGTCTGATCTTTGATTTCCTGTCAGGTGTGTGTTTGCTTTCTAAGAGTTTTGCATGAAATCATCATAACAAGTTATTTTCTGCATCTTTCTTTTGATTTTTCCTCATTTATTCTTTCCTCTCTTTGTTGTTTT
Organism: Acanthurus leucopareius; assembly: GCA_029814765.1. NCBI lineage: Eukaryota > Metazoa > Chordata > Actinopteri > Acanthuriformes > Acanthuridae > Acanthurus > Acanthurus leucopareius. The sequence continues at coordinate 812,822 of JAQMCX010000007.1, forward strand.
CTTTCTTTCTGTTGTGTATTTTCTGTTGACATGTGACCTGCTGCAGCCAAAATGCAGCTGCTGACGGCTGAGGGCGGAGCTAGTAGTCACAGCCGGCTGCAGCGCTGCATGAGGAGGGCGCGCAGCCTGCAGCAACGCATGCAACTGCAGCAGCAGCAGCAGCAGGACTCAGAGGCAGGCAGACAGCAACCAGAGCAACAGCAGCAGGAGGGGCAACAGGTCCAGGAACAGCCCAGGTACCACCTGTAGTCTGCTCAGCCAATCAGAGCTCATGCAGCTTCAGCACTGAATCTCATTTGTGTTCAATACATTTGATCTCTATTTAAAAACACGTTACAAACTGGTGAAGCTGCCAGACGGTGAGTTTAGTTCAACACTTTGGAAATGTGATTATTTCTATTTATTAAGAGTCGGACATCAGTCTCATGTCCGTCCGTCCATCCGCCCGTCCGTCCATCCGTCCGTCCATCCGCCCGTCCGCCCGTCCTTTTCTTCTGCTCACTGACTCTGAAGCTGAAGCCAAACGTGTCGTCAGGTTTGGTTTTGGTCTCCGTGAGGACGAACGGTTCGTCATGCTGCTTATTTACAGCACAGGAAACTCTGAAACACAGTGAGAGAACAGGTGGAAGACACCAGGAAGCTGCCGTCACTGCTGTTACACAGGAAGTAGCTCAGCCAATCATGTCGAGCGGTTGGAAGGTAAAGGTGTTGATCAGCTCAAAGCAGCAGACAGACGAGAGACGAAGCGTCAGATTTACATCGATAAGTCCAGACTCTGCTGTGGTGGAAACGAAACAGACGACAGCAGGAGCTGAGACTCGTCTTCTCCAGCTGGGACGCTGACGGGAGGAGGTCCTTCTGCAGCACCTGCTGGAGAAAACAACCAATCACAGGCCGAGTTTGTTTCCATGTGCTGAAGCCAAAACAGGTTACAGACGGTAACACTGCAATGAACTCTGCAGCCTCCAGGAGGCGCTAAAGGGCTTCAGGAAGTGTTGTCATGACATTCAGCTCATTCTGTTATAAAACAAGATGATGAGAAGGAACCAACGGTCAGGAACACACACACACACACACACACACACCCACACACACACACACACACACACACAGTGGATAACCAGAGATCG
>JAQMCX010000007.1:819974-830000 GCA_029814765.1 Acanthurus leucopareius
ACACACACACACACACACACACACACACACACACACACACACACACACACACACACACACACACACACACACAGAGGGATGTAGACACTGTCCGTCTGTTCAGTTTTCTTTGCAGCTCTTTGTTCTTCTAACTGTTTTTTTCTTCCTCTCCCTCCTCTTCTTTCTCCCCCCCTGCCCCCCGCCATCACCCCCCATCCCCCGATCCCCCCCGTCCCCCCGCCCCCCCAGGACCTGGACCCGCCGTCCAGCAGCAGTTTCTGGTTGTGTCTGACAGGCATCCGGCTCTCTCAGGTCAAAGCCTCCACAGCGTCGCGATGAGTTACGGCACGCTGCCTCGAGCTCCTCGCCGAGCCCCGCCTCCTTCCTCCACCTCCTCCCTCCCCAGGTCCAGAGCCGGCTCCTGTCCCGCCCCCCCGCCGGGTCCACAGAGTCTCTACGCCACGCTGTCCCACCCTCGCCACTCTGCCAACACCGCCGCCGCTAACGGTCACTACCGCCAACCGTCGCTGCCCAGCAGAGTCAACGGGTCGGCCCACCCCCCCCCACAACACCTGCGGGTGTTAGGGGAGGGCCCCCCCCAGCCGCTGCGCCTGGACGTGCCCCCCGAGCGCGACTGGCGACGTGACGCCGACTACAGGACTGTCCAGCCCGGCCCCTCCCGTGACCCCCGCGCCGCTCGCCACCACCAGCCGATCCAGCGGGCCGGCTCCCAGCTGCCCCCCCCGGCTCGGCCCCGCAGGGACCCCCACCTCTGCTCGCTCTGCCAGCAGCTTCCTGCTGAGCCGTCACGGCCCTACTGCTCGTCCTGCGGCACCTACGTGGCTCGCTTCCGCTCAGCCAGCTGATGGGCGGCGCCACCATCACATGATCACATGATCAGAGAGGGCGGAGTCAGAGAAACCAGACGTTTCTCTTCTCCGTTTCAAATGTGCCAACACGCCTCTAAATTCAGAGCTACCCATAATCCAACTGTACATGAAGCCACGCCCACTCAGTGTGATGACAGCCGGCGGACGGCGGCGTCTCTGTCACGTCCTTCCTGTCAGCAAACACGAATGAAACCTTCGGACATTTAACCGCCAGAGACAAACATGGCCGCCGACTCGCTCTGCGCTCGTCTGTGACCTGATGAGCAACGAATCATCAAAGTCAGCTGGTTTTTTTTTTAAGCTTTTCTTCATTTTCACAGTTTCCATGGAAACGCAGCATCAAGGCTCTCATTGTACAGAAGTGGGCGTGGTTTCATCCGGGTTCAAACACGATGGCGTCTGTCCGGCTCCTGACGTTGGAGGAGATCGGACTCTCTGATTGGTCCGTTTGAACTGAAGCTGCATCTTTAAGAATCTTTGCAGCTTCAGAGGAAATTTACACGACTCATCTTCAACAAACCGCAGCGTCGCTGTTCACACTCATTCCTGCGGCGTCTCGCTCTGGACACACAAACCGGACAGTAACACACACACACAAACCGGACAGTAACACACACACACAAACCGGACAGGAACACACACACACAAACCGGACAGGAACACACACACACACACACGGTTCATGAATGTCTGCTGGATTCAAGCACATTTAGATCTTAAACGAAGATGAAGATGCTGCAAACCGTCAGTTTGATCAAAGAGTGAAACAAGCAGGAAACTTCCTGCTTCAGCCACCAGGTGTCAGTGTTTCCTTCAACAAACGTTCATTTAACTGCAAGAAAAACAAACCTGAACGAGTTTCAGCCTTCGACTTGTTTTACATGTCAGATTATTCTGCAGCAGTTTGACCTCCATGAACTGTCTTTGGTCCTTTTGAAGCAAAAACACTTCATGGTTCTCAAATTGCTGGTTTTTTTTGGTCTTAATGATCATAAACTGAATCTCCAGAAGTTTCTGACTGTTGGTGGAATAAAAGGAGACATTTGAAGGCATCACTTTCTGTTTCAGGAGACCTTTTGCTGCTGCCTGAGTTCATGTCTGAAAACCCTCGACAGCAGCCGGAGAGACGAACGTTTGATTTGTTTAAACTTCAGATTTCTTCTAAAGTCGTATTTCTACTCAGTCAGAGCTGTGAGAAAAGTTATTAGCTACTTAAAAAAACCTAAAAAATCTGACATTTATTTTGAAAGGTTATAAACATGCTGATATCACTTTGTGTTGAAACCAAAATGATTTTATCCAACAAATAAACACCAACATTTCAGTCATCAGTATCAATAAATCTCTGAATTAAGTTTCTGAAAACAGAAACTGATTTTATTTGAACCAACAGTCCGAAACTTTCAGACGTTCAGTTTACTGACAGAAAACTCAGAGAAGCTGAAACTCTGCAGGTTTAAACATGTTTTTGGTTCCCCGGTCGGTTCGGAGCTTCGGTGTTGGTTCCTGATGTGACGCCGGGTGGGAGGAGCTGCAGCAGGTTCAGGTGCAGAAAGTTCAGGTGACGCTCGACGTCTCGGAGTCGAGTCGAACGGACGGCAGCTGAATCCAGAGGACGAAGAAAAGGAGCCTTTCTGCCGTTTGTGTCGGACTCTGAACACGAATCTTCTCGACTTCTTCCTCTATTTATTTTTGTAGGCTTGTCAGACTGAGCTGTGCGTAGATTACCTGACGTATTTTACCTGCCTAACCTGAATATACTCGACCGTAGAGCTGATCTAGTTTTCTAAAGCTAGTTAGTCGCCTTGTTTGGGATGTGGAGCCTCTTATATTCAACCTGAGGCTCGTTTCTGTCTGTTAGATAATTAACTCAAGCTTTTATTTTAACAGAGTTGCAGCTAATATTTAGCATGATGTTTTCAGACATATTATAGCCTTGAGAGAATCACTTTGGTGTACATTTATTGTAATGATGACGATATATGCAGATCTTTTCTAGTGCAGCCGCTCGACTGCGTCTAACTCTATTTTAGTGCACTTCAGAAGTGTTGACGGTAGATTTCTTTCATGTGCTTCTGCTGGTTTCTTTGACTCGTCTCCCGTTGTTCAGGGAGCAGCTTCTCGTCTCATGTAGGAGCTTGTTTTTGTGCTCAGATGACCTCAGATCGGTTTCACAGGTGATGAAGGAACACCTGAGAACAGCAGACTGTCCCCCTGCCAGGTGACCCCGCCCACCTGGTGCTCCAGGTGAGCTGAATCCAACAAACACAAGTCTGATCCGAATCCTCTCACCTGCAGAAAGTATCGATCATTATTAAAACCATCATGTTTGATTCTGAGCTCTGATGCTCAAACTGAGGCCTCAAACACGGAAAACTTCATCTGTTCAGTTTTTCTTTCAAAATAAAATCAGGATTCCGTTTAACGTTCAAGTTTGTCAGATTCAAACCGACCTGAGTTCATGATAATAATAATAATAATAATAATGATGATGATGATGATTATGAAACAAAAAGTGTCAATAATTCAAATGAAGAGAAGTTATTTTTTCAACATGTCAAAGTTTTTTTGGCTTCTTGCTTCGCCAGATTTTATTTCTGTTGATTTTTGGTATATTTTTGATGCTTATTTTTCTACACTGTAGACTGAAGAGAGATGATAAGATGATTAAAATGTTTGAAGAGACGTTCAAAGTGTCTGATTGGTTGTTTTTTGTTCGTGTTTCATCAAACATCATGTCGTCGTCTGCAGGTTTCAATACGTTTCTGCTCTTTGTACGTCGTGGTAAACATCAGGAGCTTCACATCATTAAAAAAGTCTGATCTTTGTGGCATTTAAGGAAAATATTAATATTTCACCCTTTTTAATCTACCAGCAGAAAGAGGAAACAGATTATCTGTGATCACTGATCAATATTCATCATTTACTGCATCACACCTGCACATTCTTATCGACTCCTCGTGTTTGTGAATGAAACCTTGATGCCAATAAACATGTTTCATTTGATTTAATCTGAGATGCAGATAAAAAAACAAAAAAGTCGTCCTCAGAAACGAACTAAACTCAGATGTTGAAGCAGCGTGAAGTTTGTTTTTGAGTCTCCTGGAACAGAAGAATCCACGTCTGTAGATAAAACCTTTATTAAGTTACAGACCGATGACAGTTTGTTTCCTCCGTTTTCAGCTCAGCTCCTCCTTTATATTAATATAAACTGCTCTGTGTATGTTTTCATAATTATATTACAAACATTACAAAGTGACTTCACATACAAATAACTTCTATATGTAAAGTAAAAATCCCTTCAGAGACACGAACGATACGAAGTTTTACACTGAAGATAAAAACATGTTCAACTTTTTCTGAGTTATTTTTACAGAAACTGTTTGAATGACTGAAACCAGCGACTGTGTTTCTTTACATTTCTGTCAGTAACAGATGAAACAGATGAGATACAGATCGTTAATCAGACCTGCTCCGCCTCTGATTGGCTGATTCTCTTCTTATTACATCAAAGATGAAGCAGAGGAGCCCCGGCCAATCAGAGGCAGTGAGGGCGGGTCATTGATTAACCTAAGCAGGGTTTGTAATTGATTCGCTAAGCTAAGATAAGCTAAGCTAAGCTAACGTTGTCTGGACTGTAGCTCTGCAGTGAAACAAGAACAGAACTGATTTCAATCACTGAACATTTTTAACGGAAGTTTGAAGAAAAACAAGCAACATTTTCGTTTTGGTTTCCTGGTTTGAAGTTTTCTTCAGGCTTCTTCTGGGGGAAAAGTTGGAGTTCTGCTTGTCCAGATGTTTGTGGAGCTCAGATTCTAATCTGCATTTGACAGGTTTATCAGGACTGACTGGTGGTTGACCTCTGACCTCTGACCTCTGACCCCGTCACAGTCTGTCTGCAGTAAAGCCTCCACCAATCAGACCTCAGCAAATGTTCAAATCTCATTTCAAAAGTGATGTAAGTGAATCCTGTGACCTCGGTGACTCTGGGGTCTCTGATCAGTGTGTTTCCTGCAGCTGGAAGCTGATTGGTCCATCGCCCCTCAGGTGGTCCGGTGGAGCAGCAGTATGGTGAACACATTGTCCTCTGACTCCGCCCACGCCCCTCCCTTCAGTTCCAGCTTCACCCCCTCCCCCTCGCTCAGCGGCAGGAGAGCCACACCTGTGACGGCCCCCGCCTCCTTCACCTCCTGTCGCTGCAGAGACACCAGAGCCACACCTGGCCCCCTCCTCAGGACGACGTGGGCGGGACCCGGCCTCAGGTCCAAGGTGAGGACAAACAGGTAGGTCCCGTCCACCGGAGCGGTGAAGGAGCCGGAGTCGGAGTTAAAATGACCTCGGTTCAGTGAAGCTTCAAACATGATGACGCCGTCCGAGACGTTCAGAGGAGATCGAGCCACAAGCAGCACGGAGTCCTCTGATAGGCCGACAGGGACAGGTGCAACACCTGCAGAGAAAAGGAAGGTCAGGAGTGTTTAAAAGGTGATCAGACCACAAACGGAAACCAGCTGGTGTGCGAACGTCACACTAAAACATTTACTCTCCATGGAAAGTTTGATGTTTAAAGGTGAAACGATTACAGCACATCCCTTTTTTTTTTTAGTCGACACAAAAACTTTATTGTAAAAATGACAAAAGGCTTCTTACAGAAGATTAAAGTTTCAAATGGACTTTGTTTGCTGGGAGAAGAAACCTCTTGAAGTCTGCAGGTTTTCAACTCTTCAACATCTCAAAGCCACAAAATAATGACAAACACAAAACCCTTCAAACAGCCGACTGTCGTTTCTTCACTTTGTTCTTCATACAAATTAAAAAAATTAGTCTTCGAGGTAATTTCGTCTGTTTTAAATGATCCTCGTTAAAATGACGGATTTGAAAAACGCTGCTGCACAAACACACCTGACAGGAACCGTCAGAGTCGTCGCTCACCTGATGAATCCCTTCTGCTCCGGTGGTTTCCTCGTCTCTCTGATCCCTCCTTCCCTCCTCCTCTCCTCTTCTCTTTCTTTCCGTCTCTGTTCTTCAGCAGCTGCCACAGTTTGTCGAGCTCCAGCGTGGCGTCAGATCCTGCCAGCACGTCAGCGTTGCTGAAGACGTTCTTGAACACCCTTAGATGTTCCTCCAGCCCCCTCTTCAGCCACATCACCTCCGTCTGCAGTTTGGCCTCCACACCACCAGGTGGCACCTCTTTACCAGAAGTGTTGCAGGGTTTCTCCTCCAGTCGAAGCACCTTCAGTCTCAGCTCCTCCACTGTTTTCTCCAGGTTCCACAGATCGCTGCCGTCTCCTCCGTGCTGCGGGTGCCTCCTCTCAGGATGGAGGAGGAGCTGGCGCTCTCTGGCTGGAGCTCCACCACTGCTCCTCCTCATGCTGTCAGGGAGCCAGTCATCAGGGGGGAGGTGGGAGGAGGAGGGCTGATCAGCAGACGGTACCTCCACTGTACCTCCTGTGAGCAGAGGAATATAACAAGTCACAACATCTTCATCCATTGTCTCCTCCAATAAACGCAGACAGTTTTATATTGGTGCATAAAACAAGTAAACCCCAGGAAGCCCCCCTCCTGCTGATCATACCTGGCCTGTTACCTGACAGGGAGGTGATGCTCAGGTCGTGCTCTCTCAGTTGCTCCTGCAGCTGCCCCAGCCGCTCCTTCAGGGCCGGGATGGAGTTGGCCTCCTGGTCCTGAACTGGCCACTGCAGGAACTCCAGCACCTCCTCCCCCAGCAGGAGCTCCAGCACGTCGCTGTGTCGGATGGCGTCTTTCAGCAGAGAGGCGAAGGAGCTGGACAGGTGCTGAAACTCCGCCACCAGCTTTTTGTTTTCCTCCCTCAGGCCGGAGATTTCGGCCAAGCCGACGTTCACCGAGCTGCTGATCCGGGTCAGGCTGTGGTCCAGTTTCCTGGTGCTGCTCTGCTCCGAGGCCAGAGACTCCTTCACCTGCAGGAGGAGGAGAAACAAGACGTGATGTTCCACTGGAAGATAAACTTAGTTTGGATCCACAACTTCTCATTGTCAACGTGGTCACACCTGCTGGAGGCCACGCTGAAGCGCCTCCACCGCCGGCTCCCAGTCACTGGCCCCGCCCCACATCCCCTCGCCGCCCTCACTGTTGTCATTCAGGGATAATCTGTTCTCATTGGCCAGCTCTGTCACATTAGCCACGCCCCTCTCCAGTCGAGCTACGGCGGCCTGCAGCCCCTTGCAGCTGCAGTCTCCAGATGTGTTGTGTTTGTAGAGGATGTCGTACAGGTAGTCCACGTCCACGTCCATGTCCTGCAGCCGCTGGCTCTGCAGGCTGAGGTTCCCCGCCAGCTCGCCCACCCGCCTCAGCACCGACTCCTTCACCGCGTCCACCTCCAGCCCCGTCTCCATGAACAGGATCTGAGTGTTGCGGGCCGTCTGGTTGATCTGCTTCCTCAGATCCTTAAAGTCCCTCCTCAGCTGGTCGACGTTCCCCAAGTTCACCTCCAAGTCCTCCATCAGCCCCCCGACCTGCACAGCAACAGGATGAGGAGAGTCAGTGATTTTCTTCTTCTACTAAACCTTTTTACTGTTTTCTCTCAAAGGTGTCTGTGAAATAGGATGTTTCATTTCATCATAAAGAAATTTTAGGTCCTGAAGAGCCAGAAATTAAAAGTTTGTATTTTCATTTAATAGTTTTCTTCATCACACAGATTTTCTATGAAAGGTGCCCAAAGTTTTTGTTCCTAACGGATCAAAGCTGTGTGAACTTCTTCACTAACTAAAATAAAAACTGCTCAGACGACTCGAGAACCTGCAGCATCGCCTGGTTTTTAAATAGCAGCACATTTTTCATCACATTTGTTTGTTTTCATTCTCACTGCAGAGAAAAGCTAGATGTTGGTCTTACTTTTCCAGTTTTTAAATCAGCTTCATCTGGCTGAGCTTCTATCTCGAGATGGTTTCTGTTCCCATTCAGATAAAATCTCTAGGGGGCGCTGTGAGTGTGACTTTGCACTGCAGCGCTCTGATCCTGAGGCTGTTGAACTCACTTGCACTGTGTTGTTGACCACCATGTTGTCCAGGCGTTCGATGGCCTCCCAGAGCGTAGAGGTGTCTGAGGGCAGCGACGGCGGTGGCGGGGGAGGGAGGGGCTCTTCGGTGGGCTGATCCGGGTCCAGCTTCAGTTCAGCCAGAGTGGCGTTCATGGCCTGCAGGCTGACCTGGGATCAGAGGGGGTCGAGTGGGTTCAGTTTTATGTTTCATCAGATTAAGAAAGAGAAACATTTTTGTATTTATTTCTTCAGTTTAACTCCGGTAACAGCTGATCAAAGTGTGTGAAGTAAACAGAGAAATAAATTTATGATAAATATGATTGATTGATTGATTAGTAAATAGTGTACTGAATCAGCAGTTTGTCCGTTAATCCTCCTCTGATGTACTTTGCTGTTGTCCCAGCTGTTCACTGACCTGTAGCATCTTCTGGTGGCGTTTCAGCTTCATGTCAACGTCTGTCTTAAAGCTGGTCAGGTTGTAGTGCAGCATTGCATGCTGGGAGTGCAGTTGGTCGTCCACGTGCGTCCGCTGGAGCTCCAACTGCCGCCACACCTCCCTGATGTGCTGAAACACATCCTCCAGTCTGGCTTCAAGTCTCTCCTCGTCAAGCTCGTGGCTGTTCAGGGGCTCCGCCTGCTGCTGCTGCTGCGCCCCCTGCTGGCTGCTCTTCAGCTGGGCCACGTCCCGGGTCAGCTCCCCCACCTGCCAGCTCAGGACCTCCAGTGAGCGGTTGAAGCCCTGCAGGATCGGATCCAACTGGGACCGGACCAGGGCCAGCATGTGGGGAACAGGGAGGGGAGTATGGACTTCTGAGTAAGGGAGGGCAGCGGCATCCAGCTCATCTACAACAAAGTCGGAGGCAGAAAATGTGATGAAAGTAAGAACATCAGTCTGTTACCATGGTGACGTGAGGCCCTGTTTGAGTGGTCATGTGATTTATGGGATGTTGTAACAACAAAAAAGCAATAATTGTTGATACTGTGATAAGTTCTCAGTGGCCTGTGCACTGTTAGCATCGTAGCATGCCATGTTGTCGTTGATCTGTTGGTGGCGCTAAGTGGGAAAACAGAAAATCAGCAAAGTCATACAAGTTCTTCTTCTTCTGGGTGATATGAACGTCTGAACCAGATTTCATTCTAAACTGAAGCCATGTTCTCACAAAGCTCTCCTCGCCATCACTTCCTGCAAAAACACAAAGCTAATCTTAACAAGCGAGCGCACAAAAACACCCCCACCCGAGTGACTGACGGCTCCCTGGGGGCCATCGGTCTGTTGTTCTGCTCCAGAATGGAACCAGTTTAGTTTCCAAACTGGAACATAAACACAGCGCAGCCCTCCACCCACAAAACAATCCAGCAGGGAAACAAAAACACCCAAAATCGGTTCAGATCCTCCGTGCTGCCGTTTCTGTCGCTGGTCTTTCTGGAAACGCTGATACTGCGACACACTGAGCGGCTGAAGGAGCTTCAGGAGCTTCAGAGTTGCAGATAAGACGAGTTTTCACAGTGTGTTTCTGTTGGTTCTGCTGAGGCAGGAAACACACTCGGCCTGCAGGAAGCTGCTGCTGCTTCTCCAGCTGGATTCATTCCGTGTGAGACGCCTCCGGCTCCACGGATCCATCTGGTCATCCGTGTTCTTCTTCTGGTGTCTGGAGTTTGAAACAAACTCACCTGTGTTTGAAGTTCCTGCTGTTTGTCCTCAGAGGTCCAGAGACTCTGGTTTCCACTCGCCCCAAATAAAAGACAAACAGCTGAAAAAGTGACAGTTTTGAATCCGAAGCAGAACTTTATGAGCATCGGCTCACGTCAGTGTCGTCAACACGCAGATATTTTCAAAGGTGGTGACTTTCAGGACTGTTTTAAAGTCTTTTCTTTCCTCCTGACTTCTTCAAAGGCTGTTTGAGGGTCCAGACCCGATCTGAGGGTTTGATGTTCAGCTGAAGTTCATTTCAGGGTGAAAGGCTGAAGAATGATGTGTGGAAACGATGGTCCCCACAGGTACAGGAAAACAAACGTGAGTGTGTGCGCCTCAGGTCACTGCTGTCACTCTCCCCTGGAGACACAGTCCAGACACACACACACACACACACACACACACACACACACACACACACACACACACACACACACACACACACACAC
>JAQMCX010000007.1:830100-841305 GCA_029814765.1 Acanthurus leucopareius
TGTCATGGTATCATGGTGAGTCATAGGTTTTCTCACTGAAAGGGAGGAGTCTCATCTCTCTCTCTCTCTCTCTCACACACACACACACACACACACACACACACACACACACACACACACACACTCGGTCACATGACCCACCTGCCCTGCAGCATCTCCTCCCGTCTTGAACACCTGCAGTCAGAACTCAGGGCTTCAGCTGCTCCACACACTCCGAACCTCTCAGAAACTTTGAAGTTATAAAATCAGTGTGTGAATAAGATGCTGTGTGTCTGAATGAAGCTTTATTCTTCCATTCGGACACCTGAGCAGGTGAGATCAGACAGCCAGAGCAGGTGGAACCGGCTGGTCCGGTCTGCAGACACACCTGAACCTCACTGGCCAATCAGGAGAGAGCTGAGAGGCGTCGACGGAGACGGAGACAAGGACAGTTTCAGTCTCACCTCCACCTGCCAGAAGACACACTGCAAACCCTCTGAGACAGACAGACAGACAGACAGACAGACAGGCAGACAGACAGGCAGACACAGCAGACAGACAGACAGGCAGATCGACAGGCAGATCGACATGTCCGGCCTCAAACGTATGATAGTGCGGAAAATAGGTGAGTAAAGAAAAGAAGTGTGATTTCTGCGGATGTGTCCTGATTTGCAAGTCTGATGAAGTTCAGGTGGAGAAGCTGTGAGTGTAAAGTGTCTCATTCGAGAGACGAGCAGATCTTTTCTCTTAAGTTTCCTGAAAGAGAAGCAAAGATTCTGCAGTTTTCTGAGCCTGAGAGACGGAGCTCAACGTGTGAATGATCTTTTTTAAATCAAAGTCTCATTTCATTTCTGTTTCAGCTCCATTTTAACGGAACAACCTTCTAGTGTTCCCTCCGTCTGGTTTCCTGTCCACACCTTGTTGTGCTCTTCTTTCCTTTGGTTTCCTGTCGCCGTCAGCTGAGACATATTTTAATTTTACCACTGGTTAATGTATTTTAGTCTAATTTGGAATAATCAGCTTCTTACACCGTAACACGACCGTGTGATCAAATCTTTTAGCTTCATATCAGCGTTTGATGACTTTAAAAACCAGTGAAAGAGACTTTCTGGTCCTTCAAAAAGTCACAGAAAATGGATGAAAAGGAGGAAAGAAAACAAAGGATCAGTCACAGGAATCCAGGCTGAAACAGGAGACAGAAACGTCTGAAAAAAACTTAAAATGTAGCATGTTAGCAATGCTAGCTGCTCCGTCAGGCTAAATGTTAACGTCTGCATGCTAATATGGAAATAAGGAGAATGCTAATGGGTTTCTGCACGCCAACAGCTGCTTGTGTTTAAGAACAGTGGAGCTTTAAGCTTATTAATGCTAACATTACTAAGATAACTTGCAGGAAGTGTATAAAATTAATGTTCAAACTCACACGTTGTCGTTGCGTTACATATGGAAGGAAATAAAGAGAAAAGGGGTTTGGGGTTCCTCTTTCTGCTGAGGACCGCTGAGGGTCCTTGGACCCCAGTTTGAGAACCATGAAACATGTGATGCTGCTTGTCTTGCAGGAGACTTTGTGGAGGACCAACTAGAAGATTGCCTGGGTATAGGAGACGACGATAAGGAGGAGGGAGGAGGAGGAGGAGGAGGCTTCTTCTCAGGCATTTTTAACAAAGATGATGAGAAGAAAGGAAGAGACAAGAAGAAGGAGGAGGGAGGAGGAGGCTTCTTGTCAGACCTCTCAGACATGTTTGACAAAGATGACAAGAAGGAGAAGAAGTCAGGATTTGATGGCCTCTTCAGCGAGCTGGAAGGAGGGATTCCTGCTGGGATGAACGAGGGAGGCGCCGCAGGAGGAGGAGGAGGAGGTGGAGGAGGAGGAGACAGAGGACAGAGTGTCGCAGTAAATGATGGTGGTACGTATGAAGACTCTGGTTAGGTGACGGATCACATTCAGGACATTTTAATGACCTTTAGAGTCTGTTTGCATCCACACGGCCGCTCAGACATCAGGAAACACTTTTCATGATAAACAGACTTCTTCTTCTTCTTCCTCTTCTTCTTTTTCTTCTTCTTCTTCTTCTTCTTCTTCTTCTTCTCAACGTGTTCACTGTTTTTACGTGTGAAGTGTGTTTGTGTTCTTCTTCTTTGGATTCTCCACCATGAGATTAAACTGATTCAACCAGTGATCGTTGTTTTCTTGTTCTGTTTCAGATTTGTTTGAGGATCTGATGGAAGTGGCTGAAGAAACAAGTGGAGGAAGTTAAAGACATCACACACACCATCAGCGCCCCCCTCAGTCCATCCTCGGCCATAACTTTTTCAAAAGACACAAAAGTCTCTGAGGTTTTTTTTTGCATTTAATGTTCATTAGTTCTCTTGAAGCTTCCCAGCGTCAGTAGATGCAGGAAATCCTGCTCACTGACGGCATCTGTCCACCAGCCTTCAGCTCATTCTGTCTGTGCTGCAAAACATCAAAACATCATCTGATGCTGAAAATATTTCGTTGAGGAGTTCATGAAGGAAGGAGGTCCATGTTTATGAAAGTACATTTATTTGTCTGGGAATAAGAAGGTAAAATCAGTCTAACGTGTGTAAACACAGACAGACATCCAGAACAGGCTTAACTTAGCTTAGCATAGCTTAGATCAGCTTAGCTTAGCGTAGAGATTTGAAGCAGGGGGGAAACAGCTAGCCTGGTTTTTTCCAAAGTTCAAAAATTCACCTTACAGAAGCTTTGAAGTTCACAGATGAACCTGTCATATCTTATATGTGTGATGCTAGCAAAAACAGAAATATCATAATTTAAGGAAAGATTGAGAAAAAATTGCAAGCTGAAACTGTTTCCTGATGTGAGCTAACCGCTAACTGCAAGCTAACTCCAGATTCACATTTGCTTTTATATTTAAAAATATTTAATATTTCTCAAAATGTTAAGCTTTTTCTGAACTTTAGCAAAGAAGTCGAGCGTTGTTTGGGCTGATTGTAGCACACAGACAGTTAGCATAGCACTGGATGTTTACTGATAGTTTACTGATATCATGGGTGAAAAAAAACAAAACAAAAACCAATAACCCTAAATTGATCAACCATCCTCACAACTTTGTTTTTATTTAATCTTAAGAAAACATCTTGTAAAATCATAAGTAATCCATTACAATTGTATCAGCTACAGAAATTGTATTCTAATTGTAATAAATGATAAATAACACTGGATTTACACCTAAATACATTTGAAGATGTTTTTAAATTCCTGATCAAATATTACTAATAAATGTAATATCCTCAAAGGTTTTTCTCACAGCAACAGTGTGATAAATTGTAGTTTGTGCAGCTCATTGAGATGATTTTTTTGACTCGATGATGATTGTCACATTGTATACGAAGAAATAAAGCAGGCATGCACATTTGTTTGCAGATGATCACCTCTTTTATTTCTATAACACACTTTTAAATCAGCTGTCATCAAAATGTATTTGGGATAATGTGGATTGCAAAGCTCTCCATCAGTCTGCATGAGTTAGTGCCTGCTGAACCACAGTGGATGTGGAGACATGGAACGCTTGGTTATGATTGGACAATATGTGTTTGGGGGAGGGGCTTAGTGAACAGTCACCTACAGCCACAAAATCACTGGCATCTGTGAGTTCGTCAGCTGGGGAACTGAAGGTCCAGCAGTGTGAAGTCCTGAATGATGGGGACGCTGTTTTCGTCACACAGGAAGTGGCTCCGGACGGTGATGATGAAGATCTTTTTTGGGAGGGAGAGGAGGGTCTGGAGCCTCTCTGCTGCCACCTGGATGAGCTTCACCTGCGAACCTGCAGCTGAGAGTCACACAGAACAGTGAAGGCAGCAGCTGGTTCGCTCTCTGCCCACTTTATTATGTTTCTAATGTTCTTAAAACAGGACAGGGAAGGCATCATGAAAGTACAAAATAAAATACGCGGATCCTAGAAATGTAATTCAGTCTCTAACAGCTCAATACATAATCAGTTATTACAAACATCCTGTTAGTTATTGAAATTGAAATTTCTTTCTTGCACCAGTAGATGGCGTCAGAGACATTTCTGAATCAGAGTAATTCAACCCCAACCAACTTTCATTTAATGAACTATGACATTTTTTTCTGTATTTCTTGTTTCTTTTTTTTTTTAACTAATTACAGCTGATTAACTTAAATCAGCTGAAGCCAAAACAAACTGAATCAAACAAACGTTCCGCCTCCAGGTGTGACTGTCAGTGTGTCTCACCTGAGCTCCTGTGGAGTCTGTCAGGCGGAGCTGCCAGGATCTCCTGCAGAGGAACTGGAGGAACCTGAACACACACCTGAGTGCTGCCTTGCCCACTCACTGTCAGCACACCTGGCCTGAGACACACACACACACACACACACACACACACACACACACACACACACACACACACACACACACACAGGAAGACATATGTTCAGGGTTTATTCGTTTATTTAAGCTACAATTTAATCTAAAGGTAAGTCAGAGTGTAGCCCCGCCCACCAGCGTGGTTTAAACACCAGTAAATGTGAGAGGAGTTTCTAACCACCCTCATCATCATCATCATCATCATCATCATCTCGTCAGTTGTACCTGTAGTAGCGGCGGATGGCGGTGACGGGCAGGCAGGGGTAACAGGGGCCGTAGATGCCGTTGGCGTCGGTTTCGAGCTCGGCGGAGCAGTGACCACAGCCTGTGTAGGTGATGTCACCACTCAGCACCTCCATAATATCATCCAGCGGTGTGGAGCTGTCCAGGACCGGCTGTGGTGCATTCTGGGAAGGCGGAGAATCCTGGAAGCGGAAGGCGGTGACCTGAACTCTTAGCTCCACGTCACCTGTTGGAGGAGGAAGCAAAGAAACAAGACATCTTCTGTCATATTATTGTTTTTATCTCATGTGCTGCCTTCACTGACCTGACAGGCGGAGGAGGAGCTTCCTGCAGACCTTCATGCTGTTTCTGCACCTTTTTAAGAACTCACACCTTTGCACAGGTACTTCAGTGAAGTTACACGCTCAGGGTTTCCTACAACGCTAAAAGAGCATCACAAATGCTAAATTTAAAAAAAGTCGGATACTTAAACATGGAAAGACTAAAAAGTTTGGTTTTGATTTTTCAATAAATATCGTATGAATTGATCATCAGTCGAACACATGAAGCAATTATTAAGAGGAAGCCAAAGCATTTAAAGTTCAAGCATGTAGGAAGAAGAGCCGCTCGCTCTGTAGATACAAAAGGATTATAAGGTGATGAAAACACAGTTCTCATTCTTTAGATAATCAGACGAATGAAAACATGCTCATGAATACTGTTTTTCATTTCTGCCTGTAGATCCTCATGAATCCCTCACAGTTTAACTGAGGAGTCATGATGCTTAACAGACTCACATGCATGAACTCTGTGTTTCCAGCTGTGCATGTCAGCGGTTTGAAATCTGCAGAGTAAACAAATCTCCATTTGCAAACATGTCAAACAGTGTCGACAAACATGAGACGGACTTCAGGCTTCAGCTGAATCCTTCAGATGTTTTGGTCTTTATTCAGTTTGGAGACTGCACCTGTTTTTTTGATTTCCTTTAGAATAATTTTAATAATGTGAAGAACCCACAGAGGCTGACCAGGTTGAACTGTGCTGGAGTGATGCATTCAAGGACCATTGTGCACTTTATCATCACGTCAGTGGTTTGTGTTATAAACAGAGACACTGTACTGCAGGTGGAGACCAGGAACGGTTTGGTTTGACATGAGAAAGGAAAACAAACTTGAACTGGTCGTGTGAGTCTGCTGACTGCAGGTCAGTAACAGTGAAAATGTGCTGAAACTTCAGCAGCTGCAGGAAACAGACAAAAGAATGTTATTTCAGTGAGCTTGTCTAAACTAAACGATTGAACTAGTTTAAAACAGCAGGAGTACTGTGGACATCACAGCTCATTAAAGTGCATTTAATGAGCTTTCAGCCTTTACGATGTTGATCTTAAGTTACTCGGTCAGTGAAAATGGTCTCAGACTCACCGCTGTATTTCTGGGACAGCAGCGTGTCCAGGTCCAGCTCCAGACTGCTGCCGGTCTGAGCAGGCCGCGGTTGCAGGAAGTCCTGCGCTCGGCGGCTGGAAGGGTCCAGCGGCCGGACGGAGCTCCAGTGGGTGGAGTGCAGCTCTGGGAGGTCAGAGGTCAAACCCTCCCTCACCAGGAGGACGTGGAAGTCCCAGACAGCAGCTGGAGGAGTCAGAGGATTCACAACAGTGATGAGAGTGAACCCTTTAAGTTTCCACATGGAGTGTGTTTATGAGTGTGTTCGTACCTCTATCTTGCTTGAAACGAGGGAGCCAATCAACAGCCGCTCCCCACAGCAACAGCACCCCCTGCTGACCATCTGGCTGCTCCACAGTCAGAAGGGCCTTCAGCTGAACAGCCGACCTGCTGCGAGACTCCGCCTCACTCCGCCACGCTAACAACCATCAGTTTCAAAAACATTAAAATCCAGCAGGAAATCTTACAGGAAACAGTGGTGCACCACAGGGCTCAGTCCTAGGACCACTGTGGTTTTGTGTTTGTATCAGTCTACTCATTACAGAAGTTCATTTTCATACTGACCAAACATTTATTAATTTCAAACTCAGCCCTCTCGCTGCTTTCACACTGAAAATCTCTGAACGATACAAAGCTGCTGTTTGAATAGGATAAAAAAATGTAAGAAGAAGCATCGAAAAGAAAAGCCTGCAGAGCGAAGGGCCTTCTGATGCTGCTGGCCAGGACAGTTTAACGTCACCTGACACTCCGTACCTGTGACCACTCACCTGTGCTGATGTGTGTGTGTGTGACACGCAGCAGGGCGTGAACCAGCGTGTTGACTCTCAGAGACCTCAAAGTGGCGTAAGGGAGGCGATTCAGGTCCTGAGGGGGGCTGACGTTTAAAGACACCAGAAGGGGGCGCCGCTCTCTCAGAAAGCCACAGAGAGAGCTGAGAGAGCGAGCATTAACATGCTGAGGAACTGAAGAGAGAGAGACAGAGAGAGAGAGACAGGTGATGTAACCAGGAGCCAGAAGAAGGACGCTGCAGCTGAGCAGGCTGCTGATTGGTCCGGCAGTACCTGGTGGAGAGGTGGAGGCGGTGATCTGTCCCAGATTGAGCAGTTTGCTGCTGAAGGTTGACTGCAGCACCGTCTCTCCTCTCCACCTGTCTTCATTCACCCGCAGCCCTGATTGGACGCCACCAACACAACAAGAGCAGAGTGAGAGGAGGCCGCCATGTAAAAACTCTGATCAGCTGTCATGGCGGTGATACTTTTAATATCTTTTCCTGTAGCGACTGTGAGAAAAACACACAGACGGACCTTTACGTCGACATTTGAACATCACAACAGGTGCAGATGGCAGCTCAGGTGTTTTTCTGTACCTGTGATCAGCAGAATGTTTCCAGGACTGACTGTCAACGCCCAAAATGCTGCTCGCCGCCACAGCACCACCTTCATCTCTACACCTGATTGGTCTGTTACCACAATGGACGCCAGAGGAACAAAGGTCCCCACTGCCGGCCCGGACTTCACCTTTAATCCAACAAAT
This sequence comes from Acanthurus leucopareius, assembly GCA_029814765.1. Taxonomy (NCBI): domain Eukaryota; kingdom Metazoa; phylum Chordata; class Actinopteri; order Acanthuriformes; family Acanthuridae; genus Acanthurus; species Acanthurus leucopareius. The sequence continues at coordinate 837,647 of JAQMCX010000007.1, forward strand.
CAAACAGTTTTACCTTCATCAGATGGAAGTTTTCAGACGTTAGAAACATTAAATAAACCAAAGATTTCACTTCAGGGTTTTCAGCCCTTCATGTCCCACATTCATGTTCCTCAGAGGATGAATCCTCATGTTTTTAAAGATCTGACTGAAGACATTCCCATCATTCTGCTCAAACATTACGAAAGAGAGGGAAAATTGTGTCATCATTCTTTGAAAATTATACCGTGAAAACAGTTTTAGATAAAAAGTCGCCTTCCTGATTTTGATCTCATGAGATGGAAGACGCCTCCGCTCACCTTGACCTCCTTCAGGTGACAGGGGTGAACCACCGCCACCAGAACTGAGTACTGAACCCCTCGTTTGTCACACCGGCTCAGGAGTGTGGTGGGACCACTAAGTCCAGCGTCCGATGGCACCACTGAGGTTTGAGTCCTGAAGGTTTCTGAGATACGAGCTTTCTTGAGTTCAGGGGATTTGGAGGGAGAAGTCAGGGCAGGCGTGGCCTCCTGCTGCTCGGCCTCCTGCTGCTGGGCCTCCTGCTGCTGGGCCTCCTGCTGCTGGGCTTCCTGCTGCTGGGCCTCCTGCTGCTCGGCCTCCTGGGAGCAGAGCACCCCCTCTGCGGTGGCCTCGATAACGACGCCCCCTTCCTCAACCCGTGGGGTTGGGTGAGGTTGGCTGAAGAGCTCTGCGGAGGCTCCAAGTGACGGGGTTAAAGGGCTGAAGAGCTCCAGGCTGCTGGAGGAGCTGGATGGTGGTGTTTGGGCGTCTCTGGGTGGAGTTTGTGGAGGCGGGGCTTTAGTTGCTGATTGGACACCATGACTGCTCCTCAGCACTAACGCCTGGCTCAGAGTCCAGGTTGTGAGGTACTCAGTCTGGACGGACAGAGGAGGGACGGCTGCTGATGGTCCAGGTTCTGGCTGAGCAGCAGGGAAGCAGCCGTCCAGATACTCCTGAATCGAAGCCGAACACTGATCTCCCTCTTTTGAATCTGATTCTTCATCTTGTCTCCAAAATCTGTCTGCAGGTGTCGGATGGTTGGAGCAGCCATCTTCTGTGTCTGTGTTACGTTTGCTGCCCGATCCGACTCGTCCTGCTGGTGCTCGGGTCGTCTCTGTGGTCCAATCAGCTTTAGAGGACGACTCCTCCGGATCAGGGTTCGTCTCGTCGTCCTGGTCTGTTAACCTCCCTGATGATCGATCAGCTTCTGTTCTCTTTCTGCTGGTTCTGTCGTCCTCTTCAGTTCCAGCCTCATCTGGAAAAATTAACATTTAAAATTCTGTTGAGTTTGACAGTTTGGAATCATTGGTATTGCTCTCATGTCTGCATGGTTAATGTAAAGCCTATTAGCTTAGCTTAGCATAAAAACAGCCCATAAGTTTGATTTACTGATCATTTCACGTTCAAACTACAGTATTATTTACTTTTTGGCTTTCGTTTGTTCGTCCGCCTTGTTTTTTTTCCCTGAACTGACATCTGATGAAATAAAGTAACATGATGCTTCAAACACGAAGTCAAAGAACTATAAAATTGCTCAGGAAATAAAAGCTGATCAATAAACGACCTTCCTGCTGGGTCCCTGAACGCCTCACCTGTTGCAGGCCTCAGACGTCCGTCCTGCCAGGTGAGCTCCAGGTGTCTCCAGCTGGGAGGGGGACTCTCCTCACCCTCCACCCCAGCTGCAGACACCACGGCTGGGCTGGAGGAGGGAGGAGGAGCCCCCAGGAAGACGTGGATCTTCGGCCGGTCACTCATGAAGTCTGCCGGGGAAAAAACTATGGAAGCTTATTCAGGACAAAAAGACTGAGTTTACAGATTTCACCTGTCTGACAAGAGAGTTTTAAAACTTTTTTCAAACTGAGGATGTTAGAGTTTAATCAGCAGGTTCTGCTCAGAGACGTCACGGTGGACGTGGTTTCCAGTCAGTTTTTATGACTGCAAGTTCAAACCCACAGGAAACCTTCACAGAAAATAACACAAGTTAATATTTTATTGTGTCTGTTTGGAAGCATCGACTCAGATCTGACCTGAGAACAGCAGCAAACAACAAACACCACCAAAGAAAAAGCAGACGGGCTGAATGCTGACTCATCACTGATGGAGGGAAACAAACTGAGTGGGATCACAAAGCAACGTGGGGATTTTCAGGTGTTCAGCAGCTCCGCATGCTGCATCGTTTTCCTTTCATTTTCTCTCCATTTTGTGTCTTTCTGCAGCTTCGAGTAAAACCTGCAGAAACTGCTCACAGTGGGCAGGAGGAACATGGACCATCATGCAGATGGATATGGGCGCTCCTGTTTTACAGCTGGAAACAATAACCAGACAGAGCTGCTGCCTCGCCACAGCTCCACCAATCAGACGGCAGGATGCTGGGGGAGGTTCAGGCCCATTTTACAGCTTGTTGTTTCCCATCAGTCTGAACTGGATTCAGCCGACTCCAGAGTCGAAGTGGCCTCCAGACACAGAAACACACAGCAGCCGACGATGAAGATGTCTGAGAAGAAACACACATGAACCTTCTGAGTCGGCCTCAGAAGAAACTTCACTCCTCTTCCTCCTCCACTGATCAAACTGATCGATGAGGAGAATCATCGGGAGGTCGGACATGAAAACCAAAACACTGATCTTTTCTACTAAACATTTAGTCACATTTCATCTTCTTCTGCAAATGAAACCACCTGATGTCACATGACCGGGGTCACATGATGACAGCTGGGTCAGGTATCAGGATGATGTTTGCTCACACTGTGGCTGTAATGAACGCTACGGCCTCTGGGGGGCGCTGTCAGCATTTGATCCTGACTGAGGACCTGACAGCAGACGGACGAGCAGCCGGTGGAGCCTGAACGCTCCGAAGCTCACAGAGAGACTCGAACGTGTTAAAGTCAGAATCTGAGCTGAGACTGAGCAGACTCACTCAGCAGGTCGGTTCACTGAATCATCACTGCGTCAGGTGACCTCACCTGTCCAACCTGCTGCAGCACCTGACTGCCTGCACGTCTGCAGCCCCACCTGAGCAGTTCCACAATATCATACTCAAGTAAAAACACTGTTACTCAAAGTTTTACTCGAGTAACAGTTCTGTGTGGAGTAAAAACAGGCCCCTTCAAATCCTCTGATATGTTTATAAAAGTTTTTTTCTTTTTTAAAAAAAAAAACAGGAAGTGAAAAAGAGTTAGAAGGCAAACAGACGTTATAAATGTAATTAAACCATAAAAAGTATTTCAGAACTAAAAATAATTCACATTTCATGTTGTTTCAGGTTAAAGAGGCAGAGAGATGGAAGCAGAAACCAGCGCGGCCTGTTTCTGATTAAAGTCTCAGTCTGCGGTGACCTTTGACCTCAGTCACATCAAACACACTGAGACGCTGCAGCTGCTGCGTTTCTGCTTTATTTGATAAAAACGTACAGAATTTGTTTTTCCGCCTGAGCGACTTAGAAACACAACAAACACAACGAAGAACAAAACTCTGCAGTGGATTTCAGACTTTACACACATTCTGACAGATTGTGTTCCTCACATTTTTCATGTTACTGTTCACGTGGATGTGTTGAAGTTACTGTCCAGCTCTGGCTGAGCGCAGGTTCGTGGGGGGGGGGGGGGGGGGGGGGGGGGGGGGGGGGGGGGGGGGGGGGGGGGGGGGGGGGGGGGGGGGGGGGG
>JAQMCX010000007.1:854958-867488 GCA_029814765.1 Acanthurus leucopareius
GAGCTCACAGGGAACTTCTGAAGGATCAGAGTAGGAAGAAGAGCAGGAGATAACTTCCTGTCCCATCAGACAGGAGAGTGTGTGTGTGTGTGTGTGTGTGTGTGTGTGTGTGTGTGTGTGTGTGTGTGTGTGTGTGCGTGAGTGTTACACTTTTCACTCCCCCTGCCCCGCCCACATTAGCTCCTCCTTCAGGTTGTTTTGGTCATTACACTCCGTCTGTGTGTCAGACAGGTGGAGAGGATGAAGCCACAGAATCAGACAGACAGCTGAGGTCTCCCTGTCTCTCTCCCTGTCTCTCTCTCTCTGTCTGTCTCTCTCTCTCTCTCTCTCTCTCTCTCTCTCTGTCTCTCTCTCTCTCTCTCTGTCTGTCTGTCCGTCTGTCTCTCTCTCTCTCTCTGTCTCTCTCTCTGTCTGTCTGTCTGTCTGTCTGTCTCTCTCTCTGTCTGTCTCTCTGTCTCTCTCTACATGTTTGCTTGACCTTCGCTCTTTTTCTATTTTCTCTGCTGTGAAACACATCAGTGCTGTCACATGTTTTGACCTTTGACCTGTTGACACAAAAGAATTCCATGAATCAGATTCAGAAGAAACGAACAGAAAGTCGCTCTGAATCTGTGAACGTCTGAAAAGAGCTGATGAGTTTTTAAATAAAGTTTGATTCGTCCATCGACCTTCTGCAGCTGATCAGAGTTCAGATTATTGTTCCTGACCATGTGTGTGTGTGTGTGTGTGTGTGTGTGTGTATGTGTGTTTTCAGGACAACGAGCTGGAGAAGATCACCAGGAGGTTCACCATCGAGCTTGCCAAGAAAGGCTTCATCGGTGAGTAACTGAGGACAGACAGGCAGGCAGGAAGACAGACAGACAGACAGGCATGAAGAAACGTTCTGATTTTCTTCTGATCAGAGAACGAAAGGAGTCAGAGAAGCTGATTGATCAGCAGTTTGCAGTCTGATCAATCGATCAGCAGCAACACGACGTGAAGAGAAAGAAACATCAAAACTTTATTCGGTCATTTATTTCTCTTTTTATTTAAGTTTCTTTTGCGTTTGTTCCCTTTCTGATCTTCTGTTTGAATGTTTCTCATGAAGATCGAAGGAGAAACGAAGCAGCTGAGTGTTTCCTCACATCTTCAGCTTTAGTGTTCAGGAAACAGACGATCACAGGTGTAACCACCTGGATCCACCTGTCTGCTGACCTTTGACCTCTCTGCTGTCGCTCCGGTCCTGCAGGTCCCGGTATCGACGTTCCTGCTCCGGACATGAGCACTGGGGAGAGGGAGATGTCCTGGATCGCCGACACCTTCGCCACCACCATGGGGCACTATGTGAGTGAGACAGGTTTAACGTCAGAGAAGAAGAAGGAGGTTGAGGAGGACTAACGAGCAGAGACTCAGCGAAGAACAAACAAAAACGAACCGATCTGAGTTCATGTGCAGCTGATTTATCATCATCACACCACCGTCTCACCTGAAGGGGGCGGAGCCTCAGACAGGATGTCCTGTTTGTGGTTTCTGAGGTGTTTGATGATCCAGAGGCCATAGACAGTTCCCTGATGTGTGTCTCTCTCTCTCTCTCTCTGTCTGTCTGTCTGTCTCCCTGTCTGTCCCTCGTCAGGACATCAACGCTCACGCCTGCGTCACGGGGAAGCCCATCAGTCAGGGGGGTATCCACGGTCGGATCTCAGCGACGGGTCGAGGAGTTTTCCACGGCATCGAGAACTTCATCAACGAGGCGTCCTACATGAGCCAGCTGGGGATGTATCCGGGCTTCCAGGACAAGACCTTCGTCATCCAGGTACGGCCCTCCTCCTCCTCCTCACCTGAGGGATGGAAACGGATTCATACAGTGTCGATCATTGATCATTGATCATTGATCAGTCGTTTTCTCTGCTGACGACCAAGAAAAGGAGCAGCTTCCCACCTTTGTGACCTGAAACCATCAGTTTGGTTTTCTATCTGGAAAATGTCCAAAGATTTGTGGCAGAGAGGCAGGAGCTTCACACAGGTGATGATGAGCTTCACCTGGTTTCCAGCTGCTCTCCTGTTTGTCGATCCGTCCTGAAGGTCCATCAGCTCCACAGGAAGCAGAGCGGCGTCTCTCTGCTCGAGTGTTCACTTCATGTGACCAAGTTTAAACAGTGAAAACTCTGTTTGGCTTCAGTGGATGAAAACGCTGCTCTGTTCTTCCTCCCATCATTCTTTCCATCCTTCTGTCCTCATGTGACCTCAGCATCCCGAAACCTCAGAGATGAGTCACCACTGACTCATCTGAGGTTTCACCAACAAAACCTCAGGGCTCGAAATTTAGCTCGTTGGTTTCTTAACGAGAGACGTCGTCAGGCTGCAGATCAGACAGACAGGCAGACAGACAGGCAGACAGACAGGCAGACAGACAGGCAGACAGGCAGACAGGCAGACAGACAGGCAGACAGACAGGCAGACAGACAGGCAGACATGATTTAACCATAAATCCTCTGATTAGCAGCAAATCAGCCAGGTGAAGCTGCAGGTGGAGAGTTGGAGCTGTTTCTTCACTGCTGAAGATCTGACGCTCTGCACTCATGCTACATGCTAACATTAGCATGCTAACATACCTGTAGGACAGGTGTGAGGATCAGTGGGTTTGAGGTTTAACGTGCCCTCGGTTGTGTCCGCAGGGTTTCGGCAACGTGGGGCTTCACACCATGCGGTACCTCCACCGTTTCGGGGCAAAGTGCGTCGGAGTGGGAGAAATGGACGGAAACATCTGGAACGCCAACGGCATCAACCCCAAAGAGCTGGAGGACTACAAACTGGTCAGTACTGGTTTCCACATTTCAGGCCTCAGTGAAGCAAAAACAAAAAGGTTTGTACGCCCTCTGCTGGGAGAACAGAGTTACTGCAGCCTCATCAGTCAGTCCTTTTTAAACCAAACGAAAGTTTTCATCAACTCCAACTTTTTGTTAATGAATCAGCTGATTTACAACTTAACAAATCTGACAGAAGCTTTCAAAATATTAAACGTGTCTTTAGAATAAAGAACACAAAGTTTCTTCACTCGATGGACTCAAACTGAAGCAGCAGAAGTTTCATGAGACTCTGCTTCATATTTTTATATTCAGAGTCTTTTTATGTCATTTAGCCTTTAAGTTGTACTTAAACCTCGAGCCAATCAGAGTCCTGTTTCCTTTCTGTCTCCAGGCCAACGGGACCATCGTCGGCTTCCCGAACGCCACGCCGTACGAAGGAAGCATCCTGGAGGCCGACTGTGACATCCTGATCCCCGCCGCCAGCGAGAAGCAGCTGACCAAGAGCAACGCACACAAGATCAAGGCCAAGGTGACACACACGCACACACACACGCGCACACACACACGCTGCTGTTTTCCCATCATGCCTCAGTAAACTGACCTGGTGAGTGTGTTTCCCTCAGATCATCGCCGAGGGAGCTAACGGTCCGACGACGCCTGAAGCCGACCGCGTCTTCCTGGAGAGAAACATCATGGTGATCCCGGTGAGTCCGTGACCTTCTGCATCGTTCTGCTTCATGTTCATGTGTCAGTGCAGTAACCATGGCGTTTCTCCTCCGTGCGTCCGTGTTTCGTGGGTCAGGACATGTATCTGAACGCCGGCGGTGTGACTGTTTCCTACTTTGAGTGGTTGAAGAATCTGAATCACGTCAGTTACGGTCGACTCACCTTCAAATACGAGCGAGACTCCAACTATCACCTGCTCAGTGAGTGAGCCGTCCCCCCCATCCGTCCATCACAGCCACGTGATGCGGTTTCCATGGTAACACTGTCTCCCTCTCCTCAGTGTCGGTTCAGGAGAGTTTGGAGAGGAAGTTTGGGAAACATGGAGGCGCCATTCCCATCATCCCCACCTCCGACTTCCAGGAGAGGATCGCTGTGAGTACAAATACCACCAGTACCAGCAGTACTTCAGCCAGCAGTACTTCAGTCAGCAGTACTTCAGTCAGCAGTACATCAGTCAGCAGTACTACAGCCAGCAGTCAGCAGTACTACAGTACACAGTACTACAGTCAGTAGTACATCAGTCAGCAGTACTACAGTCAGCAGTACTTCAGTCAGCAGTACTTCAGTCAGCAGTCAGCAGTACTTCAGTCAGCAGTCAGCAGTACTACAGTCAGCAGTACTTCAGTCAGCAGTACCACAGTCAGCAGTACCACAGTCAGCAGTACTTCAGTCAGCAGTACTACAGTCAGCAGTCAGCAGTACTTCAGTCAGCAGTACCACAGTCAGCAGCCAGCAGTACTTCAGTCAGCAGTACTACAGTCAGCAGTACTTCAGCCAGCAGTACTACAGCCAGCAGTACTACAGCCAGCAGTACTACAATCAGCAGTACTACAGTCAGCAGTACTTCAGCCAGCAGTACTACAGTCAGCAGTACTTCAGTCAGCAGTACCACAGCCAGCAGTACTTCAGCCAGCAGTACTTCAGTCAGCAGTACATCAGTCAGCAGTACTACAGTCAGCAGTCAGCAGTACTTCAGTCAGCAGTACTACAGTCAGCAGTACTTCAGTCAGCAGTACTACAGTCAGCAGTCAGCAGTACTGCAGTCAGCAGTCAGCAGTACTTCAGTCAGCAGTACTACAGTCAGCAGTACTACAGTCAGCAGTACTACAATCAGCAGTACCACAGTCAACGGTACATCAGTCAGCAGTACTACAGTCAGCAGTCAACAGTACTACAGTCAGCAGTACTTCAGTCAGCAGTCAGCAGTACTACAGTCAGCAGTACTTCTACTGCTGTACGTCACCACAGCACACTCAGTTCTTCTTCGGTGGTGTTTTTAACATGTGTTTTCCTGCAGGGAGCATCTGAGAAGGACATCGTTCACTCAGGTCTGGCCTTCACCATGGAGCGCTCTGCCAAGGTAACACACACACACACACACACACACACACACACACACACATCATGAAGGCAGTTTTGTAAACTGAAAGCCTCAGAAACACAGAGACTGACCTCTGCCCCCACCCCCTGCCCCCCCTCTCATGCAGCAAATCATGCGAACAGCCAACAGGTACAACCTGGGTCTGGACCTGCGAACGGCGGCGTACGTCAACGCCATCGAGAAGGTGTTCCAGGTTTACAGTGAGGCCGGTCTCATCTTCACATAGACACACCTTCATCCACCTGTCTGTCACCTGTCTGTCTGTCTGTTACCTGTCTGTCTGTCTGTCACCTGTCTGTCTGTCTGTTACCTGTCTGTCTGTTTCCTGTCTGTCTGTTTCCTGTCTGTCTGTCCGGCGTTTACAGTTTCTTGCAAAGCAGCAGAGGGAATGAAAAGTCTGTTTCTCCTCTTCATTTCTTCAACACATCTGTTTACATTCTTCTTCTTCTTCTTCTTCTTCTTCTCCTCATGAAAGGTGTGAATAATCCACAGAAACGTTCGGTTCTCAGCTTTGATGCTTTAAAAACATATCGACACTTTCGCTCAGTTTATAGAAACTTACGCACACAAACAAGCTTTAATGCAGAAACTTGGCATATTTGTCCTTCAGCATGTGACAGTATGTGGCCAAAACTTTGTGGACACCCTCACTCTCAATCTTCAGTGTCCTTTTGTTCAGTTTTTCCTGTTTTGGAGCGATTGATGGATTTATTGATTAGACGATTGCTTCCCAGACTGATGGCTCAAAAATTGACCGACAGATGGGAAACAGAAACAAACTTTGACTTGTTTTTATGTGAATGTCTTGGCAACATGGAGGCCTTTTATTTCTTTATAAAATTTTTAGAAAGAAAAAGAAACAAATCTTCTGTTTTCATGTCTTATGTCAAAGTGCTGTCAGCTTCTCTGTCCACATACTTTTGGCCACATTGTGTCTCATGATGTTTGTCTTCAGTTCAACATCATTGTGTTTTTATACGACGCAGTGCGATCGTGCCTGAGGCCTTCGGCTTCCATCCTCACAGTGTGACGCTGTTAAAGAGCCATTCTGCTGTTTTTCTGTGTTTGTTAAAACACTTCAAACTGCAGCAGTGACGTCACTGGATGGAGATCAGAGGTCACCTGCTGGAATATAATCAAAAAATATCTAACACTACAGAACTCTGTCCGCACTGAGGTTCAAACAGGACAAAAACATCTGTAATTATCCTTTAGCTGCTAGCTTCCTCTGCTAACATAGACATTTAGCTTCTGGCTCAGTTCGTCTGCCGCTCACAGCCGACATGAAGCCGACGTCACACCAACCCCCTCTGACAGAGGTCTTCCTCTCAGGTCTCCACACAGTTGCAGCTCACGCTAATGCTAATGCTAATGCTAATGCTAATCTGTGCAGCTAACGTAGGATCAGAGAGTGATGACAGAACGGTCACCATGGAAACACTCAAACACAGAATCTCCTCAAAGTTCTGCATCAGACGGAGTCCAACGGAAATACAGACGAGCAGCGATGTGAGTCAGAAACAGAGCAGCCTGCTGACCAATCAGGGCTCAGTGAGTTCAGGTGTGTTACCTGCTCATCTGAGCTTCACCTGAGCTTCACCTGAGCTTCACCTGAGCATCACCTGAGCATCACCTGAGCTTCACCTGAGCACCGTCATGGACTCTAACAGGTTCTGAAGTTGAACACAGGAGCAGATTTGAATGCACTTTGGTATTTAAAGCGTGTTTATCTGTTTTATAGATGTTTTTAAGTGACAGTAGAGTTGGTGGTGAGGCTCAGGTGAGGCTCAGGTGAGGCTCAGGTGAGACTCAGGTGAGACTCAGGTGAGACTCAGGTGAGACGCTGAAAGCAGCAGTTTGTATATCCAGACTCGTGTGATGCTGAACTTTCTGCACATGAACACAAAGTCACAGACTGAGATGTGAACCTGAAAACTTTCTCTACACAACTATGCAAACTCATGTTCACACTTTGTTTCCGTGGCCACGGTCGCTCAAACTGGTCAAACTGGTCAAACTGGTCAACAGACGCACAAATCAGAGCTTTAGCATGCAGCTTCGTTCAAAGACACACTGACGTCAGGAAACAGTGAAAGCAAATCCACCTTAACTGATCCAAATAAAGCTTCATCCCACGGGGGTGAGAGGTTCAGGGACACATCCTGTATGCTGGGAAAAAAGAGTTGAACTGTATTTTCTGTCTGTCAGCTCGTGTTTCAGCTGCTTTGAAAGTTTTACCCAAAGAAATGTTACAGCAAAATAAAGTGCAACCAAATTTCAAGTGTGTCTGGTTTTATTTTATCAGAGCTTCTTTATTTTCATTTGTCTGACGTCTTTTTGACGATTTTAACCTGAACGGACAGATTCATCAAAGGAGAAGCAGATTTTCCAGATGCTGCAGTGGATTTTGTTTGTTTCTCACCTGAGACAGGAACATGTCGACGTTCAGGATGCAGTTTGAGCTCCAGCTCTTTCAGTCTGAGCCGAGTTCGAATCTTCTCAAAGTCCAGACTGCAGACGGCTTCAGGTGATGAATTTAATCCCAAACTCTGCTGGTCACATGGTTTCTTTGTGCTCACATGCTCAGTAATCACATTTCTATCAGTGATAAAAACATCCATCATACAGCTCACACAATGCTGCCCTCTAGTGGTTAAAGATGTTTTAAAAAGTACTAAAACCACAGTGTGAAATAATCCACTACATGTAAAAGTCCTGCATTCAAACCTGACAGCAGTAAAAGTATGTGGGTAAAATATACTTAAAGTAAAAAAGGTAAAAGTAATTATGTCGTGGTAAAATATACTTTAAGTAAAAGTATCAGTCAATTAAAATCTTGTTTAACAGGTAAAAGACTCATTGAGGTAAAAATCCTTTTTCCAGGAGAGCAGCATAAACAACAAAAGGACAAACCATAAAACAGATCGATGCACCTGTAACACATTACAAGTGAAAGGAATCAGTAATCTAGATTACACGCAAAGTCAAATCAAGCACAAAAAATCTGATTATGAAGGTAAAATAATCTGAAAACGTTTCACTGAAAAAGAAGTTTAGAGGCAGCTGCAGAGAACGAGTCTCTCTGCCGCTCAAGATGGATTTCCTTCAAAGTAATCAGATTTAAATTCTCTCAAAGTAATCAGATTTAATTTCCTTCAAAGTAATCAGATTTAATTTCCCTCAAAGTAATCAGGTCAGACAGTTTTGGGTTCTTGTGTTTATCGTTTCAGGACGAAGCAGCTGAGTGTTTAATCTGTTCGGACTCCAGAGGTCAATGTCTGTAAAATGTTCTCAGAGTAATAAAGTAAAAGTCATGCATCGGAGCCTCGCCGTCCTCTGAGAACCACGTATCTCCAAAATGTTTTTATGAGCTCAGAAAAAAAACAGAAAAACAGTTTTCAGCTTTGGGACATTTTGCATCAAGAGATTTTTAACATCCTCTGTTTATCTGAAGAAGGAGGAGAATTTTCTGAGAACATGAAGGAAAAACTTCATCCTTCAGCTTTTCACAAACATTCAACACGAACACATCTGGAGATACGAGGTTTCACCTGGAAAGAGTCTGAAAAGTAACTAAAACTGTCAGATGTAGTCGAGTAAAATGGAAATGTGGTTACATAAGAACTGTGGTTCAAATTATAATTTATCTCATAATTTAAAATTTGTCAGAAACAATTTTTTTAATTTGAAAAATTGATGGTGAAAGTTTTTCTGTTTTTTTTAAAAATCTGAACTTTCATCATATTTTAAATTTTCTTTGCAAAGCTGAACTTTAATTCAAGTCTTACTTTTTTTTTTATTAAGATTTGATTTCGTACAAATAAATGAGGCATTTTTTTTAAATGAAAGACTTAGAAACTTCAGTTATTTTATGTTTTTTAGAATAAATAATTGATTCTGATCAGTTTACCAACATGATCATGTTTTCTTGTTTTTTCACACTTTTATCAGCAGATGTTTTAAATTATTTAAAATCTAGAATTTAGTCCCAAAATAAAAAATAGTTCTAAAATAGAAACATAAACGTTTGAGTTTTGTTTTCATGTTTTTCGCCTCAGCGTCTCGCCGGGGGGCGGGGTCCCCCTCTCCACCAATCAGCGCGCTGTATTTGCCACGTGGCGCCGGAATTCCCCTCCAGCTCCGGGGCTTTCCACTCCTGACTGACTGCTGCCATGACAACCGGAGGTGCGTCAGGCTCGTGACGGACAGCGGGGAGGATACTTCCGGGTAAGAGAATTGACCTTCAAATTAAGAGTGTTTGTGTATGAATTCATTGCCTTCCAACGAAAACTTTAAACTACTAAATAAATTACAAGTCAAATTATTTTTGAGGGCTTTAAACTGCTGAGTCATTTTTTCTATATGATTTCTACATAATTTATTTAATTCTATATAATTTTTATTCATACATATTTTTTTATACGTGTTTGTTTTGTTTTTGTTTGTTTTACGGCCTGTTTTGTATTTTTAGTTTTGTGTTGCTGGAACTTTGAATATTCAGTCATAATTTCTAAAGTCAATAATTAATGTGACGAAAGAAAATGTAGAATATTGCCTCTGATTTTTAAAATAATAGTCAACTGAAAAATAAAGCAGAGTACATAAAACTCGGTAACATAAATCAGAAATATTTCCACCGGTCAACAGACTGTCTGTGTTTTTTAGTTGGAAATTTTGAACCGAATTAACTTTTATATGTAACAAACATTTAGGACCAAATCAGGATGAACAGGTTCAGCCTGAACAGCGTTGTTTTTATTTTACTTTGAAAGGTTAAACAGGAAGTTACCTCAGGTGTACTGCTGTTCTCAGACGGTTGTTCTTGCAAGGGGGTTTTGTGTTTTCGGACGGACAGACAGACAGCTGCGGCCGTCAGGTAAAACTCACCTTTAAACTCTTTATTTTAACTTAAAGGGAGAAAATTCCGCTGATCGATAACTGATCAATGAGTCGATCAGCTGCGGACAACGAGTCCGTTTGTTTAAACCTTCAAACGTGCTGAAATTTTGCATTTTAACGTTAAACTGAACTGAATTCAAATCGGTTTTAGACGAAAAGAAACTGAATTTGAACCTGAATTCAAAGAAAAAACGAGATTTTATTTTTTTCGTTTTTTTCTTTTCTGTCATTTAAAGATTTAAAGCGCAAATTTTTCTGTTTATTCAGATTTTGTCCTTTAAACGCAGACGGATGAGTTTATATTAAAGTGTGAGGGACGTTTCAGTGTTTTCTGGCTGTTTTATTGTGAAAATGGTGAAAAGATTGAACGCAGGAGGACAAACGGACGGAACTTCATGGATTTATTGTCAGAAACGAGATGAAATCAGAAGCAAAGTGTTTGTGTTTGATCGGATTGTGCAACAGAGGAAAGTTACTGAAACTGTTTGCATGATGGCAACTTTCCTGCGAGGAACCGATCCAGAGTCAGATCTGATCCTGTTTGAAGTTTCATTCTGAATTTTCGCTCCTCAGCTTCTGTCTGAAGTTTTCATCAGGATCGTTTCTTCAAACCCGGTTCGATCATTTCAGGCTCACGTGCTGCGTTCAGGCTCAAATTATCCCGTTAATTCACTAATACTGATCAATCAGCTCTTAAAAAGGGACTTTTTATTTGTTAAGTTGATTTTCAGATGAACTGATCTCAGTTCAGCTTCCTTCACTGAAGTCCAGGATCCTCCTTCAGTTCTTCAGATACTTTAAACCACCGAATGAAATATCAGAGAAGCAAAAATAACAAAACAAAAAAACAACAGATTTAAAGTAAAGTTTGAATTAAAGTGAGTTGAATAAATAAATAAAGTTTATTTTGTCTTGAAATGAACATTTTCACAAACCTGAGCTGATGTCTTCACCGACTCTGGAGCTTCTCAAGGTCTTCATCAGCAGCGAGCTTCATCCTGTGATGAGGAGCATGTGATGGAGCTGAAAGCTCCTCATGAAGCTGCTCAGTGAAGGTTCGCTTTGCTTTGATGCATCAAATCTTTTAGAAGCTGAAGGTTCACTCGGCTTGTCAGGAGTTTTTCCTCCAAGCGCTCAGTTTTTCATTTCTGATGCTCCATGGTGATGTTTATCCTGAAGGTGGCGCTAGAGCAAAGTAAAGTAATAACAGGGCCAGAAAAGAGAGATTTGTCATGTGAGAGCAGGAGGTGTGAGGGAGCGAGGCTAACAGTTTCCCCCTGTTTCCAGTGTTTGTGCCAAGCTAAGCTAACGGAGTGAAAACTGGTGCACTGTCCCTTTAACAGGCAGCAGTTTGTTGTTTGTTCAGTCAGAAATGAAGGATTGTCCCCGAATCACCAGGAGGAGGAGGAGGAGGAGTGGAAACTCCCTCTGATGTATTTAGATATGACTCCACTACACACACACACACACACACTCACACACACACACTCACACACACACACACTGAGTGGTGATCAACTCCTCATTTGATGTCTGCAGGAAAAAACGGAAAGAGGAAGAAAAGATCATCGTCCTCCAGCAGGACTGAGCCTTCGTCATCATCATCATCATCGTCATCTTTGTCGGAGTTTGTGCTGAGTCATGGCCGGAGCTCTCAGGTACGTCCTGGGTGTGTGTGTGTGAGTGTGTGTGTGTGTGTGAGTGTGTGTCTGCGTGTTTGAGCAGGAAACGAACAGCAACATGTTTGAGTTCTTCTTCTTCTTCTTCTTCTTCTTCTCTGCCCTGGTGGTCTTTGTGTGGAGTGAAGGATCAGATCTGGTTTGTTGGTTCTGGTTTTGGTCTCAGAGCCGCTGCAGTGATTGAAAACCTGCAGCAGGTGAAGATGATGAAGATGAAGATGAGTTCAGGTGCTCAGGCTGAGGAGCAGCGTGTTGAGGAGCAGCGTGTTGAGGAGCAGCGTGTTGAGGAGCAGCGTGTTGTGGACATATCCACATATTTTTGTCCACGTTTTATTCTGAAAAGCTGTCGGTTTGTTTCCTGTTTGATCTCAGACTTTGAACCTGTTTGTGTTTTTCTCTTCAAAGTCCATTTTTCTGAGTTTGAAAGCTGCAACGTTTCCGTCCATGTCTTCTTCTGCACCTCTGTGTGTGTGTGTGTGTGTGTGTGTGTGTGTGTAACTTACAGCAGGTTCTTGGTTGCAGGCTGACGACAGTCTCAGATCACACACACACAGTTCATTAAACTGAACTGCTGCTCCTCTCTGCACTGATCTGCAGTGTGTTCTCCTGCTGCTCCTCCTGCAGAGACGTGTTGTATATTCAGGAAACTTTTTCCTCCTTGTTTGTAAAAAGGCTGTGAAGTTTGAGCCTGTGAGCAGCAGTGGAACAGGAAGTGATGCGGGAAGTGATGCGGGAAGTGATGCGGGCGCAGACTCAGGGGCCTCAGCAGGCCGGAGCCCCTGAGTCTGGAGCCTCAGTTTGATGTGTTTGAAAGTGAGAGAAGTCAGAAGATCAACATGTGTTTATGATGCAGCTGCACAGAAGACTGACTGTGTGTGTGGGTGTGTGTCTGTATGTATATGTGTGTGTGCATGTGTGTGTGTGTGTGTGTGCATGTGTGTGTGTGTGTGTGTGCATGTGTGTGTGTGTGTGTGTGTGTGTGTGTGTGTGTGTGTGTGTGTTTTGTCTCAGCCTCAAACAATAATCACACACAAATATGGTCTGTGAGACAGCGCAAAA
>JAQMCX010000007.1:878360-889166 GCA_029814765.1 Acanthurus leucopareius
CCTGGCCGTCAGAGAAAACCTGTTCAAGGTGGCCTGTACTCTGATCTCAGAGGTATGACACACACACACACACACACTCACACACACACACACACACACACACACACACACACACACACACACACACACACGGCTCACCTGCACAGCTGCTCATCAGTGACATCACAGTGTTACAGTCATTCGTTGTGTTTACAGCTGCGCGCCGACGTGAACGCCTGCTCGTTTGGAGGAAACACACCTCTTCACCTGGCGGCCAGTCTGGGCTCCCCGACCCTCTGCTCCATGCTCGTCGCCGCAGGTGAGACACGCGACTGAACACAGGAAGTGACATAACAAGAGAACAAGAGAACACACATTTAGAGAACTCAGCAACACACACACACACACACTCACCTGAGAGACTAAACGACGGCTGTTCTTCAGGTGCTGATAAGAACATTGAGAACGACGAGCCGCTCTTCCTCAGCTCCTCCTCAGACGAAGAGCAGGACGAAGATGAACCAATCAGAGGGGACGTCACAGAGCCAGAAGCCGCCTCACAGCCAATCAACCCTCGCAAGAGACCTGCAGGAGGCCACACCCCTCTGGACCTCGCCAAGTGTCAGAAGGTAACAGAACAAAACTTGTTCAGCAGAGTCAGAGGTCGTTTAGAGGAGCTGGAAACAGAGTTTGTGCCTGCTGCTAGTTAGCAACTGTTAGCATGCTAACATGTTCACCATGCTTACAGTCTTAACTTTGCTTGAGTCCTGTTGATGTTAGCATGTAGCTCAGAGTTTTGTGCTGCACCGCGCTGGACGTTTCACAGCTGAAGCCTTCACTGAAATGTGTTTCTGAAATCATCTGCTCCTCGTCTCCTCAGGTGAGGAACCTGCTACACTCCAGACACAGTCCGAAGTCGAGTCGTGTCTGCAGCAAGAAGATGAAACCGAGCAGCAGTGAAGGTTCGTTCTCTCTCAGGTTCCTCTGCTGCTCTGAGATGCTGAAAACTGTTTAGAACTTGATGTTAAATTGAATTTGGAGTCCAGAGTTTGAACACAGAAACAGATTTAAAGGTTAAAATGAAGCCGACAGAGAAAAAACCATCACGGCCTTAAAGTTTGGACCGAAAAACAGAAAGTGAAACCAAAGACTGTTAGTTTGCATGAAACAGTGAGTCAAAGCTGTGCTGATGTTGCAGAGGTGGAGGCTTCGGGGCTGGATGAGGACACTCTGTCCCGGCTGGTGGAGGTGCTGAGCGTCGGAGATGTTCCCTGGAAGAAACTGGCGGAGAAGCTGGGCATGTTGACGCTGACTCACCTGTACGAGGACAGTCCGACGCCCTGCGAGCACCTGCTGCAGCACTACAAGGTGAGTGACGACCAACGACGGGAGGAACAGAGTGAGCCACGTCCGAAAAAACATCTCTGATCACCTGTCTGTCTGTCTGTCTGTCTGTCTGTCTGTCTGTCTGTCTGTCTGTCTGTCTGTCTGTCTGTCTGTCTGTCTGTCCAGCTGGGTGGGGGTCCAGTTGAGGGTCTGGTTGAAGCTCTTCAGTCTCTCGGTCTGACAGAAGGAGTCCATCTGCTGAGAAACACGGAGCTACGAGACGACAAACACAGCTCAGGTAACACACACACACACACACACACACACACACATACACACACACACACACATCACACACTCTCTCACACACACACACACACACTCTCACTGGCTGTCTGTGAAAAACTGTAAAATTGTGTCAAACGTATTTTTAGGTGTAAATGAGGCGTTCAACTTCAGCACGTCCTCACTTTGTCTCTACACGGTTTATAAATAAAGTTATGGAACAAAAAAGTCACTTTACTGTAAATGTAACCTTTAAGTTTTGTTATTTTAAATAAAGTTTTTGTCACTGTAATTAAAACAGATAAACTGAAGTCAAACTCATCTTTTCTCATATTTCTGCCCAATCAGAAGCCACCGTCGACAGTGGCTTCGGCAGTCAGCCAATGGAGGAAGAGGAGCCGCCTGTGGCCAATCAGTGACGAGCAGGAAGTCACCTCGTGGAGCGGGACTGTGCAGACCTGAACTGGAGTCGCCGCTGGACGTCGAGTCGACTCTGATGTTCGCTGACCTGCTGCGTTTCAGACCGACGCCACGAGTCACAACCGCCTGGTTTTCATCAACATGGTGCAACCAAACTCACCTGACAGAGTCATGTGACCAAAAACAGACTTTTCAAGTTAAAAGAAAACTCAAAAAGGTTTGAAATGAAAGTTTTCATATCGAGGATTTTTCTTAAGTTTTTTTTATTTCTTAAACTTTGTTTTCAGTTTTAATCTTTATTATATTTTTAACTAATTTATATTTTGTTTCTCGTCTTTTAGTTTGTTTATATGAATTCATTTCTGCAGACTTATACCTGACAGTCCTTGAATTTCACCTTGAAAGTTCTTGAATTGTCCACCCGGGACTTTGAACCTCCAAGTTTCTTTGTCGTTAATGATCAGATGAATTTTTTATTATTTAAAATTCAAAGTGGAGTCGAGGCGTCTTCAGCTCTTCGGAAAGTGGGATTTACAGTTTTCTGTCCGGTCTGGAACGCAGCACGTCTCACCTGTCGGAGCAGTGACATCATCAGCAGGTTTACTCACCTGTTTATCAAACTTTAATCTGCCCTTCCTGTAAAAGAAGTGCCGCATTCTGATGTTGATTGATGACAGAATAAAAACTAAAACTTTTGGTCAAAGTTTGGATTTGGAGTCAGATTTTGACTAATTGTGAGATGAGTTAGCTGAGATGCTAACGGTTAGCTGATATGCTAACAGTTAGCTGAGATGCTAACATTTAGTGTGTGTGATGAACATGTTCGGATGCGGTCGAGTGTTTTGAGGGTTGATCCTCTTTCCTCCGTTATTTCTCTGCAGAGTTTGTGTAAAGTTTCTCTCTGTGCCGTCGAGTCGAGGCTGTCTGTGTTTTTACTAATACTGTGTATTCATGTGTTTCTCTCCTTAACAAACAGCCTGGAAATGAAATATTTAATTAGCGATGCTGCACTGTCGAGGTTTCTGAACGACACAAATACCTTTGAATAAAAATGACTCTCAGACTTCAGCGTTTGTCGTCAGATTGTTTTTATTTTTGCCTCTAAGCCTTCAAACATGTTTTGTTTCACTACGAGCAGAAACCTCACACCATGTGGACAGTTTGCACACAAACAAAGGAAACTTTCACAGAAACTAAGTTCGGCCTTTTCGTGGATGAACAGAATAAATAAACGGGTGGATTCAACCACTCGGAGGAGGTTCAACATCTGCTTTCACTCTAAAATATCTAAACCAAAGTGCTCGAAAACGCAGCGAGCGCTAGCTAGGCCTTCAGCCCAACTACAATATGGCTTCTCAATGTGAACTTGTACATTTATTTACAAGGTTTGGACACAGACGAAGCGCTGGAAGCGGCCATGACTCTTAGACAAATTCATCCTATGCTGCTTTACATTGCACAGTGCGACAAATACACCCGGAATACACAAGTGTTACTGGATACTTGAGGGAGTAAATAAGACCCAGAGGGTCGAACAGCACAGCAGGAGGATCTGAAGCCTGCAGAGTCCACAGACTCCTCCTGCAGCAGCCAGCATGTGGATGAAGGACGAGATCCAGTCTGATCCTCGCTGAGGAACCACAGGAACCCTCATCGGTCAGTGAGGAGGAATCATCTCAAAGGTACTTTGAAGCCCGACGATCGTCAGAAACCAGATCAGAGAGACACTCAGGGACAGGTGAGAGACGTGGAGGTGTTACAGGTGAGACCTTCATCAAGCTGATGAAGACTCAACCAGAGTTTATGATTTGTAAGGACGTCACGTTTCCACGAACCGGAGACGGTAAAATCTGTGTTTCTGTCATTTCAAATCAACTTTTCATCGATTCAAGTCAAAGTTCTGATTAAATTTCAACCTGCATGAGCTCAACTTCCTCATCAGGGAGGAGGAGGGACGGCGACACCTGAGCGCGGCGGCTGCTGATCAGCAGACCAGCATGTGAGACCAAACTGAGGTCAGAAGGTTCGATGTGTGTGAAGGAGACAAAACCTCGTTACTTTGAGTCAAAAGGCCAAAATGTGTTTCTGACTTCGATCATCTCATCATGTCTGTGGTTTGTTTTCGTTAAATGACACCTTCGTTCTGTCGGTCGATCGTGAAACGGGATCGACCCTGAACTCACCACGAGGCCTGAAGATCAAACTCATCAGGAGCTCCTCTGTACCTTTGAAACCCCTGACAGGTCTGAAGTCCTCTGACGTGTTTGTGAGTCTTTACAGTCTGAAGGACGGCAGAGACGATCGCTCACGTGGACCAGAGAGAGAAACAGAGCAGCACAATGTTTCCTGCTCAGATTCAGTCCAGTTCTTCACAGCAGCATCAGCGTCTGTAATCCTTCAGGAAATCCACCGATTCCTGCCTGGAAGCTCCCAACTCCACCGAACATCAGCCGTCCTGCAGGAAAACTTCCGGAAAACCTTCCTCTTCCTCCCTTCAGGAGTCAAAGCAGTTTTCCTTCAGTGTTTCCAGGAATCTGGACACAGATTATTGTTGAGGATTAAAACTGTTTCAGTCTGTAGTGTTTCTGATCACGAACCTGTCGAACTGACAGAAGTCTGAAGTTTCTTTCAAAAGAACCAAAACTGTCAGAAAAGTAACAGATTACATGAAAGTTGTTTCTGCAGTTGAAACATTTTTCGTATTTAAACGTTTGATTTGTTCCTTTATCAAAAAACTCACTTAAAAAACCTTCTGAGTCCTGAAGAAGCAACAACAAGCAGCTTCTCTCTGCTGCCACCTGGTGACCGTTTGCTGTCATCACAGTCAGCGTGAAGCTCAGGTCACAGTTATTATTCATGAAGAGGTCAGAACACTTTCTGATTGGTTCAGACTCACTGACATCCAGCAGGACGGAGGCTCGACACCGCCAAAATAAAACTGACAAACATTCTGCCCGACCTCATGAACACGAAGCGAATTCAGTTCAGTTCACTTTGATCAACGTTACAAAGATACTGCAAGTATTTCCACTTAATATTCGTTTTTACTTTTACTCAGTTACATTTAGTTAACATTAGTTACTTGTTGCACATTTGTTAAACAATTTAATCAGCTAATAAATTAATTTATGATGATTTCTGAAACTTCTCAGCTGTTCTGACTCTTAAACATCAATACCCATAATCCAACAGTTTGAAATGATTCTGAACTCAGTCGCTCTGCATCAGCAGAAGTGCTCTGGTGACACCAGGTGGCAGCAGGAGGTAACTGCAGGTGGAGGACTTCTCAGTTCAGTGATGATGAAGGTGATCAGGTGACTTTTGTCTTTAAAAGCAAACGTTTGTTTGTGAGGCAGACGGTTGAGTTTGTCGTCAGCGACGCGTCGTCACTGGAGATCAAGAACAAGAAGAAAAAAACTCGTGTGAAGTTTGTTTCTTCACATCAGATTCAAACTTACAGCTTCTGAGAAAACGAGGTTTCACATTTCAGCGACACAAACTCAGAGAGCAAACGTGTGATATGATTCATCCTGGTCCATCAGGAGGAAAATGAGGAGAAACGGACGGATTCAAACGTTTCTCAGTTTCCAGCAGAAAGAAAAACTGTGGAGGTTCATTGGTGACAAACTGCTGAGCGAGCACAAAAACTCTGCGACCGATCGCCTTCACAGACGGACTGACGGCGTTTTGTCTCCAACTTTATTAAAAAATGATCAAGTTCAGGACACTAAAGTCTGAAACTCTGGTGACTAATTTTATGATCAAAAACAAGAAACTCTGGAATCTGAAACCAGTTTGTTTCCTTTTCAAATTTGAGGCTTTTCAAGCTGAAAGTCGTCACTTTGTTTGTCCTTCTTCAGTCATTTAGGATTGAAGCATAGAGCCGAATTCATTACATCACTTCCTGTCTCTCATCTGTTTCACCAGCTGCTGCAACAAAATGAACCAAATGAAGTTTTCCACTTTTCAAAACCAAAAGTTTTACAGTTTTTTAGCTGAAAACTCTGCTGTGAAAACCAGCTGCAGCGTCCACAGACACTCCGCTGTCCCACTGTTATTTAAGACCCTTGAACTAACCACAGAAACTCCCCTCTTGCTAACCTTTGGCTCTGTGGGCTTCTGGGAAATACAGAAAACTACAATAGTAAACAAAGATCAGGTTTCAGTTTCTGTTTGGGTTTTCAGTTGTTAGAGACAAAAACTCTGAAAGCAGTCGGTCGGTGAGAAAACTTGTTGCTGTTGATGAAATTCTTCTTCTCTGCCTAGAGACGGATTCAGGTGTGTGTTCAGGTGTGTGTTCAGGTGTGTGTTGTGTTTGTGCTCGCTCAGCGTTCGGTCACTGATGAGCCTCCGTTCAGCCTGTTTGTTCCAGCAAAACTCAACACGACGAAGAAAACAACCTGCAGGACACGAAGATCCATCAGACAGGTTCACGTCCTATTTACACACACACACACACACACACACACACACACACACACACACACACACACACACACACACACACACACACACACACACTCTGTGAGGAGCAGGGAGGAGGTGTTGTGTTCCTGTTCATCTCTGTGACTCCCAGCCTGCCGGTCTGTCTGTCTGGGAGTCCTGACTTCAGAGTCTCACACCTCTTCCTCCCTCCCCCTGTTGCTTGGTTGCTGTGGCAACAGTCCCACGCTCTCTGTCCGTCATATGTGGTCGGCATGGCAACCTGCTCCCCCGTCGGTTGCTAGGAGAAGCAGAGCGACGGCCTGCAGGAGGTCAGTGTTCGTCGCTCTGAGAGGAGAAACAGAAAAGTACCTAAAACAGTTTGAGTTGAGATCCAGAAGCTTGTGGGACGAAACGCCGCCGCGGGACGCTGAGCGGACGCCCGCGGTGACGCCCACGGTGACGCCCGCGGTGACGCCGTGTCCCCTTATTTCAAACACAAAGTCCCTGAAATGAAAGACTGGACAGGAAATAAAGCTTTTACTCTGAAACTGCCCAGCTGATGTTTGGACGAGAAAGAAACTCTGACAGCTGACGGTCACATGACGCTTCAAACCTCGTAAGTGTTTCCTGAATGTTTCGACTCGCGGAACAAAAACGCTCCACTCGTCCGTTCGGTCGTCCTCCTTCCTGATGAGCGTTTCCTCTCCCAGCCGCCTTGAAGGTCTCAGCTCGGCTCAGGAGGAAAATCACCTCAGCCAATCAGATTCTGACTGAGGTTTAACAGAAAAGGTGTAAAGGAGGAGGTCAGCCTGCTACCCATGATGCCTCATGTCTGTCTCAGCTACACGCCTTGTGGAAACCCGATTCTCGCCACCTTACGGCGCCTCTTCCTGTTTGCTGCTCTGTTTCTGCAGCTCCGCCCGCTGCTTGTTCCCGCTGCCGTTCTTCTTCTTGCTTGCGTCTCTGGTGCTGCCGCCGGTTTTGGAGGTCGAGGACGAAGACGCCGTGGAGGACGTGACCTTTAAGCTCTTTGACGTCTTGGCGCCGCGGGTCTTCTCCTTGCTGGCGGTGTCCTGAGGCAGCGTCGGGCTGGAGTGCGCCCTCTGCAGGCCGCCGTCATCAAACAGCCGCGACTCGAAGGCCGACAGGTCCTCGTCTCCGCTCGACTGTTTGGCGCGAAGCAGCATGGCGTACGTACCGTAGCGGGTTTTCTGTAAAAGAGGCGGAGACAAGAGACAGTTAGTGATGTCACGTCTGTGATGTCACAGCTGGAGTCATGATGTCACCTCTAACCTCTGATGTCACACAGTTATTCTTGGTATATTTCATCTTTTCTGAAAGTATCACATCTTTTCATCATAAAGGTGGAGACTCTAACATGAGGAGTTTGGGAGTTTTGTGTTTTAATTTTACACTTTAGATTTTTTTAAGTTAATCTTTTCTTTCATCTGCATGACGACAGAAACCTTCATGTCTTTGAAAACAGAACTGAAGCAGCTGAATTTTCAGAGCGCAGACAGAGACGAGGAGCAGGAAGCAGACAGCAGGCGGAGCTTCGTGTTCCCGACACGGCGTGTTTGTGCCTCTGCAGCCTGTTTGACACCACAGGCTGATTCAGAGACGTTTGTGATGAAGACGAGCAGAAACGAGGCAGAAGAAGCTGCACACAAGCTTCTGTCGTTTACATTCAGACCTCAGGAGGAAAATCCAACCAGTGACTGAAGGTTTTCAGCGTCAGAGGAGCCGCAGTGAAACCGAACCGAACACACGAGTCCAAGTCCGTTTGTTCAGGAGCTCAGTTTGGTGTTTAAACCTGCATGTGAGACCGTCCACGTCCTCCAACACACACAGGACACTGACACACCAACCTGCAGGTGTGTGTGTGTGTGTGTGAGTGTGTGTGTGTGTGCATGCGTGTGTGTGTGTGAGTTACACATGGTTTGAGGTTAAAGTGTGCTGAAGTTTGTTTTTATGGCTGAACTCATTTCCTCATCGAAGGTCCTCACAAGTATAGAAGGATGAACATGTCTCAGTGCACGTGAATCTCCTCACCTCGAACTCCAGGTACTCCTTCCGGAGTTTCTGCTCCTCCAGTTCGCGACCTTTGACCTTGCGGTCTGGCGTGGAAGCAGTGAGGTCGGCCAGCTCGGATGAAACGGACCTGAACCGGTTCTCGTGAGATTTGACCTGCTCCTCCTGTCAGAGAGACGACCAACACTGATGTGAAGTAAAACACTGGAGCATCTTTACACAGAGAAGTCTGGTTACTGCTGGCTCCGCCCCCTGAGGGTCGCGGCCACTACCTGGGACAGTTTGGTGTTCGATCCCGGCAGCAGAGGACGGCTGAACCTCTTCTGGGAGCCGATGGCCGCCGGGAACGGAGGAGCCGAAAACATGGCCGCCACCACGTTGATGCGTGTGATCCATGACTGCATCTGTTCTGCGTTCCTGCAGGTAAAGGGGACGGACAATAACACTCAGGTGTGTTTATGTGTTTGTGTTCATTCATGTGGCTCCAGAGTCGAGTCAAACTGATGCAAACTGGAGTCTGTTAAACAGAAACTGAATGATTATGATACAGAACGCTGACAGAGAGACTGGAAGAGGTAAAGAAGTGAAGAAGTGAAGAAGTAAAGAGGTAAAGAAGTAATGAAGTAATGAAGTAAAGACGGGAGCAGACAGGTGAGTCATGTGACTCTTACGCTGCCTGGAACAGGAAGACCCTCCAGTCCGCTGTCCTCAGGTAGAACACGTTCGGCCTCTTGCTGTAGTCGGCTGCTCTCATGGCGAGAGAGTGATGGATGGACACGGCGTTCTTCACGTCCTCCTCCGTCAGCTCGCGTTCTGCACGGTACTCATCCTGTCAGCCAATCACAGAGCAGCATCATATCAAACAAAGATAAAATGGTTTCCAGGTGATCGGATGCAGGAATGTTACATGTTGTAAGTTTAAGTATCTTGTGAACAATCTGCTTCTTCATGACAAAGTTCCTCATGAAGGAGTTTCGAACATGAAGTTGTGATCATAGAAACTGTGTCAGGTTGGAATCAGAAGCTCTGAGCTTCACAGGAAACTTCTGCACAAAGACGTGGTTCAAAATAGAAAAACGGATCAATTGTGAGGTGTTTTTTCTCTGTCTGACCCAGATGTTTGTCCTGCTCTGATATGGATCCAATCTGGGACACAGTCAGAAATAGACACTGGCATGTCTGACAAACAGCAGGGCTGCAGGGAAATGTGGTCCAGATGTTTACCTTCTGCAGGTAGAGCACCAGACCCTTCAGCATGGCGTAGAAAGACTTCCACCCCCTCTTTCCCCGAGGAGCTGGGAGAAACAAAGCATGATGGGATATTCTAGCTTACAGCAGATCACTTTTCATCCAACTTTTACCATAAAATAGGGTCTAAATACAAATTCTACATTCTTTTTCACAGCTAAAATTTTTTGAAATTCAGTTCTAATATATGAAAATGTGACTGAAGTCAGTTTAGTTGGAGGTAAACGTGGGTGTCGTCTTCATAAAACTGTTTGCA
Source organism: Acanthurus leucopareius (assembly GCA_029814765.1). Lineage (NCBI taxonomy): Eukaryota > Metazoa > Chordata > Actinopteri > Acanthuriformes > Acanthuridae > Acanthurus > Acanthurus leucopareius. The sequence goes on from JAQMCX010000007.1 coordinate 888,331, forward strand.
TAAAGTGGCCTGATGGAAACATGTAAATTCTAAAGAGAAGGAGACCGAAGGTTGAGCCTTGAGGAACTCCACATATCACATTGGACCACTCAGATTTATAACCACCAACAGACACATAACAGTTCCTGCCTGAGAGCCCGGCAGGTCCGTCCAGGCTGAAGTGTTTTACCCCGACATCCCCGCGACATCTGCTGGGGTTCAGTTGTTGTTTTTGTTGATGTTCATGTGTGAGGTCTAACTGACCTGTAAGAACAACAGGTAAAGAATAACATACTTCTCTTTCCATCGGGGTCAGCGTGGACTTTGCGAACCAGGAAGCCGCTCTTGTAGAGCTCGCCGTCGGCCTGCTGGGCCACGCCCACCAGCGGGTTTCCTCCACTCCCCAGTCGTTTCATCGTGTGGGAGGCGGAGTCTGTTCGAACGTCGGCCAGCTCAGACATGGACTTCCTCAACTCCTCCTCATCACTTCCGAGGACAAAGGGCAGAGGAAACCAGTCAAAACCAGTCAGTCAGCCTTCAGTCGTTTTATATTTTTAAGCTTTAGGAGTTTTTTACTTTCTACCAATCTGGACTCTGAATGTGCCTGAAAGTCAGACAGAAACACAGAAACTGGACGAACCGCGTCTGTATGGATTTTTCTGATTAATGTGCGAGAAGCTACGCAAGTTGTTGACAGTTTATGTATTATAAATACTTCTTGTCCTGGATGCTGCTGGAACCACCTCACATGCTTCAGATCGGTGGACATGTTTGCTGGAACTGGATCCAGCATTTTAGGTGTTTGGGGACATTTCAGATTTCAGAGCATCCTGGAAACTAAAGTCTCGTCTCATGTA
>JAQMCX010000007.1:889266-910297 GCA_029814765.1 Acanthurus leucopareius
AGGAGGACAGGAGGAGAACAGGAGGAGGAGAGGAGGAGGTCAGGAGGACAGGAGGAGGACAGGAGGAGGACAGGAGGACAGGAGGAGGACAGGAGGAGAGGAGGAGTACAGAAGGAGGAGAGTAGGAGGAGAGGAGGACAGGAGGAGGACAGGAGGAGGACAAGAGGACAAGAGGAGGACAGGAGGAGGAGAGGAGGAGAGGAGGAGGAGGAGTGCTGTTAGTGATCGAAGTACAGTTGGTCGTTGTATCTTCAGTAGAATAACTTTGATTAATCAGCAATTTACACAGAAGCTTTAATTCATCTGACTTTCAACTGGAATCAGGCTGTGAGGACGATTAGTGTGTAAAAAACATCCAACTTACACACACACACACACACACACACACACACACACACACACACACACACAGAAACAAACATACATGTCCATCTTCTGAGCAGGAGTCACCGTGTCACTGCTGATGTCATGGAGGCCAACGCCAGAGACCCTGATGATGTCATCAACGTCAGAGTGACGTGTTAGTTATTACAAGCTGTCTGTGTGTGTGTGTGTGTGTGTGTGTGTGTGTGTGTGTGTGTGTGTGTGTTTGTGTGTGTGTGTGTGTGTGTTCCTTCAGCAGTTGTTGGTAACCAACATGCAGTGAATCAGCAGTAAGGAGGTCAAAGGTCAGAGTTTCCTCTCAGGTATCAAACCCGCTCAGCAGCTCGTCGACGCAGAGCGCCGTGACTCGAGCTCAGCGTTGGTTTCGTTACTTTCTGCAGCTTCACGTTTACGGTCGTAAAGATTCCAGAGAAACTCTGTTATCAGTGAAAGTGTTTGTTGTTCTGTGTGCAGCGACAGACGAGGCCGCCGGGTTGATGGACTGTCGGCTGTGGGGGAACAAATGGTTTGGAGGCTCGAGGTCATGGAGCAGCAGTTTGTTCAGACGGCAGGGGGTCGGACTCAGCTCACATGAGAGAAACAGACCATAACAGCTACGAATCCGAACGTTTACAACAAGAAGAATGAAACATTAAAGGGGTCAAACATTCAAATCTACAGTCTGACATTTAAAGCTGAACTGTTCTGTGCCCTGAGTTTTACCTCTCAGGCTCCAAACTGCCTGCCTGGTCACATAGTGGCCAAACTGTGTAACTACAACATTGTGTGATTCCCAAAAAAACTTCATGCAAAAGCACCGATTGGCTCCAACGCCTCCAACGCTGCATCCTGTTCTCCTCCACATCCATGTTGATAGGTGAATTTTTCACCTGCAGACATCCAGCAGGGCTGAAAAATACTGAAAACTCACATATCAGTTTTTTAAGGAAATAAAAAACAATTATTTTCTGTTTTTTATTTTAAATTCACTACGAGCGGCTAACATTAGCTTCCACATATCTGTCTGTCAAACTAACAAGTGAATATTATCACGTGACATTGCGTTCATGTTAATATGCTAACATTAGCATGTGATTAGCTAACAGATTCTATGTTACGAGGTTAACATGCTAACCAATGCTAATGCTAATGTTAGCATTCAAAATACTGCAGGTTAACTTCACTACAGCTGATCCTTTCACTGGCGCCACCTTCAGGACAGACTTGATGGTCACTCATGAAGGAAACAAGAGCAGTCAGATTCACAGAGGTTCAGAAGATCCTCCTCAGTCCATAAAACCTGAGAGTTCAGCTCATTTCTGAAGCCTCTTCAGACCAGGAGAGCAAACCAGGAGCAGCTGGTCAGTTTTATGAGTCCGCCCGTGTTGTTCTCAGCCTCCCTGCTGAATGACAGCTGACGTCTTTCTGTCTCAGCGTCTGTTGTCCTCAGAGGTCGCGGTGAAGGAAGCTAAAGTTGACCTTTTTTGACCTGTTGTGTCTGACCGGTGAGCTGAGATGTTCTCACAGTCTGAGGTGTCACATCTTCACACCTGCTGCTCTTCCATCTCTGAAAGCTCCGAGTCAGCTGACGTTGAGTGGACGAGTCGAGCAGATGTGACCTGTCAGCTGCAGAGGGAATCGAACCCTCAACCCTCAGCTGCAGCTCCACGGAGCTCCGGTCTGCTGGATCTGCTGGATCTGCTGGATCTGCTGGATCTGTCTCTGTTTGACTCACTGCTGCAAAATACACCAACTTCAATAATCATCTTTACTTACTGAGCTCCTTTCTGAACAAGACACCAGGAAGCAGGTTGTCAGAGTCCACCTTCAGGACCTTCAGGACCTTCAGGACCCTCAGGACCCTCAGGACCTCCTGCCACTGTGTGTCACCATGTGTGTGTGTGTGAGACCTCTCCAGCTTTGAAAGGAGGTCAGAAGTGATTTAATGGAGGGTTTCATTTCCTGGATTCTTCCATCAGAGTCCCTCCGTCCAGGCTGGATTCTGTCTGCTAACAGAAAATGTGAGCTTTAATGTTTGTTTAATGGTTCCAGTAGAAACTGTATCATTTCAAAGTCTTTTTATATCTGAGTCTGGACTTCTGGGAAATGTTGGCTGGAGGCTGAGGACAGTGACGTCTGTGGTTCAGCCGCTCTGAGTTTCAGCCCGCCGCCCTTCTTCATCTCCACATTAGTGGTAAAGTGCCGGGACTGAGGTGCATTGTGGGAGGTTTGTGTTTCCCAGAAGAGCCACTGGGTCACACTCCGTCCAATGAGGAGCAGGAACCTGAGCGAGACGTCAGCCAGTTCGGAAGCAGCTGGAAACAAACTCTGAGCGGCTGCGTTTGACATTAAAGGGACCTTTTCTGGTCCAGTGACCTCGAGTGAAAAGGGACGTTTCCACTAAAGACACGTTTCTCCTCTGAACTTCTCAGATGGTTTCAGGGAACCGATGGCTGGAGGCGTGAAGGAGAGAAACCCTCCACACCACAACTCACAGATCATCAGGAGCTGAGTCCTGATTTTTACACTCCAACTTGTAATCGAGTATTTTCACAGAGGTATTTTCCTAAAAACAGGCTCTGAAAGCTCCTGACTGTCAGCGAGGTGTCGTTAAGCTCACTGACGTGAACATGATGAGATAACGAGGAGCCGTTAACGAGCGTGTTAATCAGCTGAGTGTGTGTCGGAGGAGGAGCTGCTGTGAGTCGCAGCTTCTAAAAGACGAGAAGAAGACGTGTGAAGGAACGAACGTGCGTCAGAAAACCGTCTGAGAGCTCAGACTTTAAAATAATCACATGATCTTTGTTTTCTAATGTGATTGTTAAAGGTCTGAGCCTGAAAACAGCGAGACAGGGTGAAGATGTAGCACCTGAGCAGCCGAGACTCACCTGCACACACACACACACACACACACACCTGAACGAACATCATCTGATCTGGAGACATGAAATATGAACAAACATGAAGTTTCATCATAGAAAAAGAGTGGGTGTGTGTGTGTGTGTGTGTGTGTGTCTGCAGGGACGAACGTCTCACCTGAACTGTTGCAAACACTCGTTTCACCTTCGTTCTGTCGGACAGGAGACAGGTAGCTTCAGGACCACCAGGACGCTCAGAGTGAGAAGATCCTCAGTCACACACCTGAGGTGTGAAGCAGAGGTTCAGAGCGGGTCAGTGTGTGTGTGTGTGTGTGTGTCATTAACAGAGCTGAGGATTGAAAACGAGGCCGTGTGACTTCTGACCCCCCCGCTGATGAGGAGCAGGCGGGGCATGAAGTTCTCACACTGTCCTCCTGCAGCTTCACACCTCCAAAACACACACAGAGAAGAAGAACGACGGACAGAACGATCCACCGACCTCCATCACCGATGATCCAACCCTGAAGATCTGAAGCTAACATGAGAAAATAACACCAGAGGTTCGTGAAGTTCTTCTCTGAAGGAGCCTGAAGAAGCTGCAGACGCCCTGACAGAGCGAGCAGCCGTGACCTTTGACCCCGTCAGCTGAGCTCCGCATCGCAAACACGCTCTGAGAACTTGCAGTCGCAGTCGTTGCATCAGTTGAAACGAGAGCTTCAGGAGCAGCAGCAGGTGTGTGAGACCTGAGAAAACACACACACACACACACACACATAAAAAGTGTTAAAACTAGCAGCTTCAATCAGCACCTGAACACAAGAAAACCACAAACCAGACTTCACACCTCTGAGTGTGTGTGTGTGTGTGTTTCTCCTGTTCCCACACTCTCTCTCCTGCCGTGACCTCCTGCAGAGCCCTGACCTCCTCCCTCCCTCCCCAGCAGACACCAGCAGGAGTGTCCGACCCAGCAGCTGATTGGCTAACAGACCGTGACATCACGTTGTGTTGACTCCGCCCCCTTTGTTCAGTTTGTCACATTTAAAGCAACGCTGACTTTGAGTTTCTTTCTCTCCTCGGTTTTTATTTTATGTCGTCAAATTGGCCATAAAACACTAAAGGACACTTGAGATTTGAGTCAAAGTTTTATCAGAAAAATTTAATCATGACACAAATTATTCTAATCGATTGATCGATTGATCGAATGACAGCTGATGTCATCAACATTTGGAAAAACTCTGTCATGTTCAGGAGAGATTCAGTCTGCAGATCCTTCACACGAGGTCTGATCTGATCCTCCTCAGCATTTCCTGCATGTGAGAGTGTGTGTGCATGTGTGTGTGTGTGTGTGTGTGTCTGTGTGTGTGTGTGTGTGTGTGTGTGTGTGTGTGTGCGTGGGTGTGGTATTCAAACAGAGTCCAGGACCAACTGACGCTGTCCCGGTCGGAGGGAAACTCTGCTGTTTTCTGATGAATTTTGTAGGAAAATTCCTCTCAGAGTTTTGCTGCCTGAAATCATTTCCTAACGGACGGACAACAACCTCCCCCCTCCACCCCCACCCCCCCCAACTTCCCTGCTGTCTCCTCCTCCCAGGAGTGTGTTTGATTCCCGCCAACAGAGCGGGAAAACTTCCTCCTAAGTTGGAATCCTGCGTCAGGATGAAGAAAGAGGAAGGTCATGAAGAAAAAACTCAAAGGTCAGAAGCTGGAAACGTTCTTACGGACAGAAACGATTCCTAAGAAAGAGAAAGTCCAGTTTAGGTCAAGTTAACCAGCTCTGTCTCTCTTTCTGTCTGTCTCTCTGTCTGTCTCTCTGTTGTTGTTTCCAAGAATCCTGCAGCTTCTTTTCACTCTGAGAGAAAACTAGAAACTGAAACATCAACATCTTATTAAAAGCTTTATGTTATCTAATAAAGTTCAGACTGCTCCTCCTGCTCCTCCTGACCTGTTGTCCTGAGGAAAACCTTTAGTTCTGCAGAAACAAACTTTCTCTCTAATGTGCTGCTTCCTGTTTGTCAGTTTCACTGTTTCATCATTTTCACTTTCATCTCTCTGCTTTCTGTTTCTCAGAAATCGTCGTTTTTCGTGAAGTGGCTGTGAGGACGGCGTCTCCTGCTCCGTCACCTGACTTAAACTGTCTGTTTCTCCGAGCTGCAGGAGCTTTCCGGGACTCTCCCAGAGGTGGTGGAGTTATTTCAGGCTCTGCTGCAGCAACATTCCTGACTGGTGACTCGCTCGCTCAGGTGACGAAGCTGCTGCTGCTCTGTCCTGATCACACAGCGTCCACCACAGACACATCTGTCTGTCTGTCCACCACAGAGACGTCTGTCTGTCTGTCTGTCCATCACAGAGACCTGTCTGTCTGTCCAGCACAGACACATCTGTCTGTCTGTCCAGCAGGAGCTGAACATGTCAGACGGTCACAGCAGAGATCAGTGTGGTTTCTTTGCTCTGAAAGCTTCCGGATATCAGGTGGAAGTGTTTCTGAAGGTAACACATCTCCTTCAGCATGTGGTGGAAGTCACACAGGAAGGACACGTTGTGATGAAAGACGCAGACGAATGTCTTTGTCTCTGAGACAATCTGTTTCTTCCTGTTCAGACTGCAACAAAATACTTTCAAACTCCAACAGGCAGCAGTTTTTTACAAAAGTCTCTGTTTGGAGATTAAAAACCTCCGAAGTCGTGAAGATTCCAGGTGTGAAGGAAGGATTAGTCTGGATGTAGACCTGCAGACACCCACCAGCCAATCAGAGAGCTTATGTCTGTGTGTGCATGGGTGTGTGTGTGTGTGTGTGTGTGTGTGTGTGTGTGTGTGTGTGTGTGTGTGTGTGTGTGTGTGTGTGGCTTTGTGCAGCTCGGAAACGTCTCACCAACCAACCGTCCAGACATCATGTCATCATCTGTGCAGCCAGCAGACGACGGTCGCAACGCTCACTGCTTCCTGGGAATGACACACACCTCAGACCCTCACACACACACACAAACACACACACACACACACACAGAGTTTTTCTCCCACCACAGAATTCAAACAATGCCGAGCTCGTCCTCCAGGAGACACAACAATTCCAGTAATGTGAGCAGCTCTGTGTCCTTACATGGAGACGCTGAGGACAGGAAACTTTCTTCACATCTGGATCAAAGTGTCACATCTGCAAACCCTTTGAAATAAAACTCTCAGTTCAGAGTAAAAAGTCTTTAAGGAGCAAAGGACTGATGTTTGCACTTTCACCAAAGTTTTTTTATTTGGGAAAATAAATTAGTGGAATCTGGGAACAGAATTCCTGTCGTTTGAAGAAAGTTGTTTCCCATCAGGTCGAGTTCATGAACTCAGAGGACCGAAAGTCTCAAACCGGCTCCTCCGGTCTCTGTTCTGCACTCCTTCTCTCACACTTGGCATTCTTCACATTCCTTTTGGCTCTGAACCATCAGCTGTTTGTGTGGCTGCTGAGCAAACCGCGAGTGGAGCTGAGGATGCAAAGTTTGACCTCAGGGGGGCGCTAGCAGGAAGTTCATGTTATCATCTGAGTCTGACTGAGCTGTTGAACTGATCTGAAACAAACTGCTGACAGTCTGAACTGTTTGATTCCAAACATACAGATGCACAGAAAGATGATGAAGCATCAGTTTATGAAGCTGTTTCATTTCTGTGTGTGTGTGTGTGTGTGTGTGTGTGTGTGTCAGCTGTGTGAAGCAGGTTCATCAGAAAACAGCTGGACTCGTTGAGACTGAGGCAGGAAAAGAGACTCCAAAAAAAAAGAAGCTGAAAGAGGCTGTAAAAGCTCAGAGTTGGAGCTTTTTTATCGTTTTATCTCGTTGATTCACACAAAGACACAAATAAAAACACACACGAGTGAAAGTTCAAGTGATTTTCTGCAGAAATGAAAGAAAATTGAACTGTAGCAGCTTCTGGCTTTGAAACATGAGACAGTTTCTGTCTGCAGGTACAGAATCTGGTGGTTCACGTCACCTCCTCATCAAGAAATGAGGAAGAATCCACAAACATACAAACACAACACACACACAGGTCACCTGACTTCCTCACACACACCTGAGCTCGAGTCAGCTGATGCACACACACTGTTGTTGTTTACAGCAGAGGTTAATGCTTCTGCATCGGAGGCTTCAGCTGAGTGTGTTTGCATGTGTGTGATGGGGTGATGAGCAGTAATCTGAGCCTTTAAGTGCTGCTGCTGCAAATCAGGTTCCCGGGAAAACAGCCGACTCTCACTGGGAGCTGCAGGGAACCAATCAGGAGGAAGCTTCCGGTAAAACAAGCTCATCTCGGAAAACTTTCACAATCATTCCCAGGTTCAAGAATGTGTTCAGTGCTTCAGCTCATGTTTTTGTCTAAATGTTGCAGCTGGTAAAAGTGGAGCTCACTGGGATTCTGTTTGTTTACAGCTGTAGGTTAGTGAGTTCACCTGCAGGGGGCATCGGACCAAAACAGCGAACAAAAGAACAATATTTGCCTCTGGATTGTAAATGTGTTCTCTATTACTTCTGTGGACTGTTTTGTTTCTGTGAGGCTGTTTAACTCGGACACAGAGGAAACCAGGAGTCAGTCTGAACATGGACGTTTCCTCTGCAGGAAACATGTTCAAACAAACAAACAAACAAACAAACAAACAAACAAACAAACAAACAAACAAACAGAGCAGAATGAAGCTGCTGCCTGCAGGTTTCAGGTTCCTCAGATCCTCAGTCAGGAAGCAGGGAGGCAGCAGAACCACGGAACAGCAGAAACCATCCACCTCCACCTGAAAACGTGTTGAGGTGTCGGGAAGACAGTGACAGAGTGCGTGTGTGTGTGTGTGTGTGTGTGTGTGTGTGTGTGTGAACGGGTGAACGAGCTGCAAAATCCTCAAACACTTTTTCATTTTCACAGAAATGTTCAAAGTGACTGAAACATCTGCACAAAACAAAGGTTAATAATATTTTCCTGAGAGTAACACGGAGGGTTTTTCCCACAATGCATCATCACCATCTTCATCTTCATCTTCATCTTCATCTTCATCTTCATCAACATAATTAGCATCAGCATCATGTTCAGACCCCCTCCCTCTCTCCTCAGGCTGATGTGTTATCTAACGCTGATGACTCAGTCTGCTGTCACCTGCAAAGGTCACTGCCATGCTGTGTGTGTGTGTATGTGTGTGTGTGTGTGTGTGTGTGTGTGTGTGTGTGTGTGTGTGAGTGTGTGTGTGTGTGTGTGTGTGGACCCTTGGCTTCTTGTCTGACTTCCTGTGAACACGCAGCAGCAACAGTCAGATATAAAACATAAAGTCAGAGATAAAAGCTTCTGAGTCGCAGTCGCCTCATTTCATGGTTTATTAGAGGACGCGTTTCTCCTGCGGGGGGGCGTGGGGCTGACTGTTATTTGCCTGTTTCCTTGGGAGAGTTTTTATAAAGATAACGAGGTTTGAATTAGAGTTCATCATATTGAATTCTGTTTAAAACAAACAGAGCCGGTTTAATGTTGTCATATTATTTTGAAATATTGAGGCCATCTGTTGTGAGTCGAGGAGTCGGTTCAGGTCAAAGCTCCAAAACTCCAGAAACGGCTGTTTTTTAGAATGTGACATGAATGTGGATACAAGGACATAAAGTTGCCCTTTTCTCCTGCTTTTATTGTGAAAACTTAAATGACAATAACCATAAATTAAACTCAACACTTCCTGCACGAATGTTTCACAAAGAAAACAATGACAGGAAGTGATCACATACAATTTATGGTCCCATGCAAACCATCTTCTGAGCTGCTGACTGGGTTCAACCTCACAGGTGTGTCCACCTGTGCATCAGGTGCAAACAAACACGCTCCCCTTGAAGACTTTTTTCTCTCGGTTACTTCTGTGTGCATGTCAGCTGTTCTGTGTCAGGTGTTCTGTGTCAGGTGCTCTGCAGCCCCCTCTGGTGGCTTGTCAGTGAAATGAACATTAGAATGAATTTGTGTTCAGTTATGTGTCTTTACGGGCTCTACCTTCTTCTTGCGGCTCTGTCGGTGCTGCTGTCCATCCTGGGTTTTTCCCAGCAGGTCGGGGAAGGCCAGCGGTTTGAGGGAGCGAGAGCGGGGGGTTCTGGGATACCTGAACGGGTCGGTGTCCCTCGCATCACGCCCGCTCCGCACCGAGCAGAGCGAGCGCGACCGCATGCGGCCTGACGAGTGGATGCTGTTGACGCCAATCATGGTGCTGACTTCAGAGTTGAGAGAAGAACATTTGATTTGAGTCCGATTCGGTTCAGAAGGGTCCGAACTTCAGTCCGTGCGGTGAAAGCAGGACGATCCGGAGAAAGAGACAAGTTTCAAATGAGGAGAGAAAGTCTTTAAGCTGCCAGAAGAAAGCCAAACGGTTCTGAGCAAGAAAAGGAATTAATGAAGAGGAATCGAACCCAAAGAGTCTTTGAGAGGAGAGGACGACCTCTGAGTGACCTCCAGATTACTGCTGAGTCGATGACTTTGCCTCTTTGATCAGCAGCTGAACCTGATGTTCGTATAAACGCTTTAGTCCAGTTTTCTGTACAAAAAATGAGCTTTACATGAACTTGGAAACAGATCTGACTCCACTTTGACAACTTGGATTCAGATTTAGATCCAGATTCGTTTTCAGCAAATTAAAAGTGTAAAAATGTGTCCGATAAATTCTGTCTGATAAAAACAGGAGCTGCGTTTGCTGCCGGCTGCTTCTGAGCAGAAACACTCGGCTGTTTCAGCCCGAATTGATTGTGTCCTCACAGCAGCTCAGCCTGCTGCATTATGGATCCGGATCTATTCATTATGCATAAAAAAACAGCAGCGTTTCATCCGGCTCAAAATCCCGCAGGCTGACAGCCGGCGGCTCGCTCAGGTGTTTGGAGGCAACACGAATGAAAAGGCAGAGACACCGCCAACAAACATGCAACTGACGATCACTGACGACCTCAATCTGCTGCAAGATCATTCAAGGTGCTTCAAGACACTTTCAAGAGCCAAAAGTTTAGATTTAAGCGGCCGAATTTACAGCTTTGTTGGTTTAACTGAAAAAAACCAGCAAACTGTAGTTAAAAAAAGAGCTGCAAATAATAATTATTTTAGTTATTACGCAATAAATTGTCAAGGTGAGGGGACAACAGTCCACATTTGCTGATTTAAAACAGCAGAAAAAAGGCAAATCTGTATTTTTATTAGAGAAACAACTTCTAAAATACATTAGACTTGTAATTGACACTGTAATAATTAAACGATTGTTTGAGCTCAAGTGAAAAACCGTCACAAAAATAAGTTTTGAAACAAAAAATGAAATATTCTCCAAATTTAAAATGACATAAACTGATTTTAAATCATTTCACTTTCAGTTCTGTTGTCAAAGTCAAGTCAGCTTCCACTTCCTGTTCACATCTAATTAAAAAGCCTGTGAGAGCGTCACAGCAACACACACACGCACACACACACACACACAGTCTGAACTGTCTGAGTGTGTGTGTGTTTAATCCCTCAACAATGTGGAAGCAGTGACGTGTAATTCATGAGCTCACACTCCTGCAGAACAACAGCTCCAACACTCATTCACTGGAAAATATCCAAACCACAGCTGGATCTTCTTCTTCTTCTTCTTCCTCCTTTTCTTCTTCTCCTGATGAGACGTTCAAATGTGTCCGTCTGTTTTCAAACTGGCTGTTGAACGCAGCCTCCTGATGCAGCGGCGGCGGTGGCGGCGGCGACGGCTGAGGAGAATCCCTGGACTGCAAATAAAGCTGCGTGACGGAGGAGCCGCATCAGCAGCACCAGCAGCTCGCTCTCCAAAACATTCACCAAAAAAAGAAAAGAAAGGAAAAACAGGAGGGATGGGGCGAGAGAGCACACCCACACATGTAGACAGAGAGAGAGAGAGAGAGAGAGAGAGCGAGCGAGCGAGCACCCCAAAACTGACGTCAGCTTCCTCCAGAGACGCCACAAGCAGCCCCGACTGAAGATGGAGGGATGATGGAGGGATGGACGGGCAGAGGATGGAGGTGAAGAAGAAAAAGGGAGGAAGAGCTGATAAGAAGAGGAGAGTTTCTCCTGTTGCACTCTGGGAAAAAAAGACAGAGAGAATCCCTCGTTCCTCCTCCTCAGATGTTGATCTCTTCCTCCTCCAACTTCACTCCCACTCTTCTTCTTCTTCCTCTTCTTCTCTTGTCCTCCTTCGCTTGTTGTCGTCTTCGTCTTGCAGGAGAATCCCTCCGTCAGGTGAGCTCACTCCTCCTCCTCTTCTCCTCCTCTCTGCTCAGACTCTGAACTGTTGAGGAGTGATGCTCGCCCTCCCTCCTCTCTCTCTCTTTTAGCCCTCTCTCTCTCAATGCGCATTTTCTCTCAGCAGCAGCAGCAGCAGCCAATGAGAGCGCAGGACGGGCAGCTTCAGCCCGCCCCCTGCTCTCCTTGGAGCTGTCAGTCACAGAGACTCACACACTGAATGTAAATGCAGCCGAGAGACGTTCAGCCAGAAAAACGACAGAAAAACGTCAAAACAAAGATTTTAGAGAGAAACGCAGGAAGATTTAAAAACCTTCACACACGTTTAAAACATGTTTCAGCGTCTCACACACGTCTGTTTCATGTTTTATACAGATTTTTTCATATTTAATAGGCATACCTCAAGTATTTTTGATATATTTTATATTTCCACATTTTTAACCCGATTTTATACTTAATTTATTCCTACTTATTTGCATTAAATCTTTGAAATTTTAGTTGCCATATTTTCATAGTTTTTTTTTCATATTTGCACATACTGTTAGTGTTTGCATTTTCTATGTTTTAGTATATTTAATTTTCATATTTTATTTCATTTTGACAGCTACAAATATTTCATGTAAAACCTGAATTTATGTCCAATTATCATCACATTTACATTTTTAAATGTAATCAGTCTAGTATTTACTGACAGTATTTACTTTGTTCTCTAATGTTTCCATCCTGTGTTGTTGTGTGAATATGAGTATAAGAATGAGACGAACAGCAGGTGGCGCTAATTCTCCAGTTGCTGCCATTAAACCGCTGCAGAAGAAGATGGAGTTATTAAAAGAGCTTCAAACGATGAAAACACGACGGAAATTCGACATTTCTGTTAGTTTCATGTGTGGACTTGAAAAAGTCTCCTGACGTGACGGTCACATGATTCATGATGTCATCATTTATTCACTCAGCCTGTTTCTGGTTTGATCCAAATAATAACTTTCACGGCTCAAACAGGAAGCACTTTTCCATTTTGAGCTGATTTTAAATTCTCGGCCTCGTTTTGTTGAAAACAGGATGAAACAGCAGCTGAACATTATTCATGTTTTTCACTTGTGAGCAGTTTGCATTTACTCGAGTCAGAGCTGCTGCCCACACACTCCCTGCTCCTCCACCGAGCTGAAGGCAGCACACACACACACACATTAACAGAGAGAGTTAGAGAGAGATGAGGATGATGATGATGGTGATGGTGTTGGGGGTGAAGAGGTGACGCAGATTCATGTTGATCGCTCTGAGGCTGAGATGGAAAAACTGAGATGGAAACAAAAGAGTGGGAGAAACAGAGACTGAGACGCACAACACACACACACGCACACACACACAACACACACACACACATTTATACAAAATAAAAACACACACACGCAGTCGTTCAGCCCGGTGGCCATGAGGAGTTGAAATTGATGCATCTCCACTTTTCTCTGTCTGCGCTGACAATCACAAGCCAAGGATCCCCGTGTGAGTGTGTGTGTAACTGTGTGTGTGTGTGTGCGTGAGTGAGTGTGTGTGTGTGTGTTTGTGCATGTGAGTGCATGTGTGTGAGTGCGTGTGTGTTGTACCTTCAGCAGATCTTTGGGGAAGTCTTTACCATCGTTGAGACCTTCCAGGTTGGAGATGAACTGACTGCAAGACATCCTCTTTCCCACGTTCTGCACACACACACACGCGCACACACGCACACACACAGAGTTAATTGATTGTGCTTTATTAATGTATATTAATCAAGTTGAGGACATTTGAGACGGATTAAAACAGAACATTATACACTAAAAAAGCCCTGACTGATCCTTGTTTCCCACAATTCACATGGACGTGTTTTCTATCACAGCTTCCCTCAAGAAGGACAATTAACTTTGTCCAAAACATTGTTATGTACATTTCTGTCATGCATGTGTGTAAGGTGTGTGTGTGTGTGTGTGTGTGTATGTGTGTGTGTGATTGGACAGCTTGTTGCCACGGTGACGGTCATCACTTCCTTAAACAAGTTGTCAGAAGAGTCACGGCTTCAGTGGCTGCATGTACAGACTCACTGTGATGTGACTCAGACTCATCAGACGTGTGAAGAGCGAATCTATACGTTACATTTCTATAAAAACTTCAGAAAAATATCTGTCAGATTTGGATTAAATATTAATGACTGTGATGACAAGTTACTGTGTTTTTCTGTGAGAACATCAAATGAACAGGAAGTTTAAAAAGATACAAAGATCCTCTGAATGTAAGATGTTGCTCTGTTCGACCAAATAAGGAGTTCCTGTTCAGAATCAGCTGATTCAACATGAAAGTGTTTTTATAACAAATGTGACTCACGTTTCCATGAAGGTCCGTGTTCAGCAACATGACGGCACAGGTGAGAGTGTGGACGCTGTCTGAGAGGGAGACAGGAGAGAGACAGACAGGCAGGAGAGAGAGAGACAGAGAGAGGGAGACAGGAGAGAGACAGACAGGCAGGAGAGAGACAGACAGAGAGAGAGAGACAGAGAGGAGAGACAGAGTGAGAGAGAGAGACAGGGAGAGAGAGACAGGGAGAGAGAGAGACAGACAGAGAGAGAGACAGAGAGAGTCAGAGAGAGAGAGACAGAGAGAGACAGAGAGAGAGAGACAGGGAGAGAGAGAGACAGACAGAGAGAGAGACAGAGAGAGTCAGAGAGAGAGAGACAGAGAGAGAGAGAGAGAGAGACAGAGAGAGTCAGAGAGAGAGAGACAGAGAGAGAGAGACAGAGAGAGACAGAGAGAGAGAGACAGGAGACAGGGACATATGAGGGAAGTAGAGAAAAAAGAGGGATGAGTGAAAGACAGACAGGTGAGAGAAAAAGAGTGCTTAATTTACAACTGTACAGACAGTCAGTCAGTCAGTCAGTCAGACACACAGTCAGTCAGACAGACAGTCAGACAGACAGACAGACAGGTACCTTCGGTGGTCTCACTCTCCGGGTTGCTCTGTCTGTATCTCTTGGAGAACTGTGCGAGGACTCTCTCTCTCTCCTGAGTTTCTCCCATCAGAGCAAACTGCCTCAGAAACGTCCTGAAGACACAAAACATCTGTTACTGAACCGTCAGGAAGCTCTGTGATTGGCTGCTGGCTGGTGAAAAGCACCATGGGAGCCGTAGTTGACTCGTCTCCTTCAGAGCTTTTCTCCTGCTTCAGTTTGTTTGGAGGTTCGATCTCCTTCGTTCAGGGATTGATGGAGCTTTATTCTGATGAGTGATCAATAGAGGAGGAACTGACCTGAGCGCCTGATCGATCGTCATCCCACTGAAGTTAAAGTTACTCAGATATTCTTCTGCCACCATCTGGCTGAACTCGTTACTGCGGGCAGAGAAGCATAGGCGTAAAGATGAGCATCACTGCTGAACATCGGTGTGTAACGAGCGCAGAAACACACTGACTTCTTGCTGAGGTGTCGAGCCACGTCCGACTTCCTGAAGCCGTCCAGGTTGTAGAGCCGTTTGGCGAGACGTTTGGCCGCCTGCAGGTCGGCTTTGGTGCCGTTTGCCAACGCCTCGTCGCTGCCGCCGAGCGCCAGACGCTCCGCCACGTCGGCCTGCGGGTACAGCAGCTCAGGGGGGCGGTTCACCGGGCGCTCCCTGACACACACACACACACACACACACACTTTTCAGGACTTTCAGGTCCCTTTTTTGTTCAGCTGAGAGTGAAAACTGACAGGATTTCTGGTTCCTGTTCTTTATTTTAAGGGGTTCCTCCTTTCAATAAAATCTGTGTGTGTGTGTGTGTGTGTGTGTGTGTGTTTCAGACTGAACATTGTTATTCACTAGACAGTTTTTCAAACACGTTGGTCACTGCAGTGTTTTGCAACCCTGCGACCAAACTAACGTCCGGTTCACCTTCGTGTCCCAGATGTTTAATCTCAGCCGTCATCACTGATGGCTGTTTCCATGGTAACGGAGTAAACAGGAACAGCCAGCGGCTAAACACACCGCGGTACTAACAGCCCAAACTAAACCTGTTTCAATCACCCAAAGCATGATGGGAACCCTGAAAAGCAGTTTCACCTCAAACAGAAAAAAACAAAAAACAAACAGGAAATCAGAGGAAACGTCTTTTTGTGGCCACGCGAGCAGCACGAGTTTGATCCCACTGAAACGTCCAACACACACACACACACACACACACAAACACGAACATGATGTTAAACTTCACACAGTGTGAGACATCAGCATGCTAACGTTAGCATGAACATTCTCACACAGCTGTTAGTGACTCTGTCGTGTTTCACAGCTGTAAATAAAGTTTTCTGTCTTTCTTCTGATCTGCGGTCAGTTTGTTCTGGAGTTTCAGCTGAACACCTGAACAGTGTGTCAGCCTTCACACTCACAAGCTTCCCTGCAGAAACAACAAACAAGCAGCTCAACCTGTTTCCATCGAATTGTTCATCATCTGAAACATCAAATCTGACACTTTTCATTCATTCGTCTCTGTGGAAACGTGTTGAAACTCTGGATGAGCTCTGGTTTCCTTTCCCAGTCTCACACGCTGCAGCTCGTCTATTTATAACTGCAGTGTTTGCTGCTGCATCGACCAGCGTCCCCTCAGGGATCAATACACTTTCATTTACTCTCAGTTCAGTCGAGCCAAGGAGGACTGTTTTTAGTGTAACGCACCTCTCTGCCGCTGCCGCCGCTGGAACGAGTCCATTCTTCATCACAGCTTCTGTCTGAATAATCCACTTTGTGGAACAGTGAGAAGAAACTGGCCCATCAGGAGGAAACGAAGTCCGAGTTGTGAATGAAAGTCAAAGTGGGAAGTGAGCGAACCACAGTGTGGTCTCCATCTACTTCCCTTAATGAACTCCAACTTCTCCTCAGTGGCCCGGGCCGGTCAGGTGTTTCAGGTCAGGTGTTTCAGGAAGACGTGTGAGTGAGACACATTTTATCTGAAGAAGAGTTCTTAAAGGGGAAATCCACCGTTTCTGCACACTGAGGTCAGTTTATAGCTTTTACCGGACTGTTCCTGCTGCACACGAACGCAGCGCTGCAGCTACACGCATGCAGCCGGAGACACCACAGCTTTGGTGCAACAAACCGGCCATGCAGGAAGGCGGAGACGCCTTTTTTTCGTCCTGACTGCAACGCTCTGATTGGTTAATGTTTTGATCCAGCTGAGCAGACTTCTTCTGAGAGAGCAGTTCACTGCCTGTAGGGGGAGCCACAGACACGGTTTGGAGCTGACAGACCACAGCAGCTCCCACCGGAGGCGACGCTGATAAAAACCCATTCAATTACTAAACGCCGTGTGACCCAGAACCCGAGAAGGACGCCGGCATGTTAGTAGTATTTCCTCACATGCAGAACAGAGAGAACGTGAGTCCGGATGTTTCTGCCGGCGAGTCCTTCCTCCAGCAGCACAGCCCATTCATCCCGGACAGAAATAACCTCCTCACCAGCAGACAGGCAACTTCACTCAACAGGACGCCAGGAAATGCTTGTTTTTTTATTTTTTTACCCAGCAGCCACCGGGGGGCGGTCCATCTCTGACTTCACTGCCACTTCCACAAGGACAGACAGATAACTGACCAGCTCAGGTCCAGGAGGTGACACGAGTACTCTGAGTAACTTATCAACTGGGTACTTTTTTACTTTTACTTGATCAGTTTGTTTAAATGGTAATTCTTTTATATTTGTATCATTTCCTGTGGGAGTAACTGAGTATCGAGTCTCTGTACTCCACCAACAGCCACACATGACGCCACGCACGCTGAAGCCGGAGACGCCGCAGCCACGTCATGACAAACACATTTTAAATGTGATTAAAAAAACATGTCGCCGTCAAGTTTGAACCAGACAACCTGCAGGGAAACCAAACGGAGAAACTCTGAACATCTCCGACTGTGAAACTGCTGCTGGATCGAACCAACGACACACAAACTGAAAGAGAAAACAAGAAAAGGTAGAATGAAGCCGGAGATCAGAGAAATCAAAGGGAGGAGAGAGAGACAGGAAACTGGAACAAACGAGGAACAAATATAGACGAAGAAAAACTGAAAGACACACTGTTATTTTCCAGGGTGTGTCACTCAGCTTTCATTCATCCAGTCTGAAACCACAACAACCAACACACACACAAACACACAAACACACACACACACACACACACACACACACACACACACAGTATGAACGGATAGATGGACGGACGGGTGACTGGCAGCTGAACAGGCAGCAGTAATTACAGCACACTCATGCTGAGTTTGATGTTCTCTGGTTTTTCTGCCGTCAGTTGGCTGGAGAGCGGCGGCCATGTTACTCTCTAACATGCTGCAGTGCGCCCCCTGCTGTTTCAGAGAGTACTGCAGGATAAACCTGTTGAGCAAACTGTCAGTGTATGCAACAGTTTGACTCATCAGTGTGAGTTAATGGAGCTCAGAGAGAGAACACACACACACACACACACACACACACACACACTCTGCCTCATCAGGCCTCATCATCACTTTGCTTGTTATTAAAGTCTCCTCATCAACTCTGACTCAAGTCGAGCAGCTGAAGTTTCCTCTGAACCTTTGAATCATTGATCTGATGGTGTTTCCATCGTCTCCACCTGGAGAAACAACTGATCAACCAGAACTTTGAGGGCGGGGTGAAGAACAAGGATGTCATCATCCATCCATCCATCCGTCCGTCCGTCCGTCCGTCCATCCATCCATCCTGAGAGGTTTTCCAGCTGTTGGAGAACATCCCACCTTACTCTAAGACTCATGAGTCAAAGTTCACGCATCTTCTCGAGGTCTCTGTCCGTTAAATGTCATCATATCAACTTTTCAAGCTTTTAAACGAACGACTGACGCTGTCGGTGTTTCAGAGGTGAAGAGTCACCGTGAATATTCATTACTGCTGTTTATCAGCAGCTCCATTAAACGAGACCACACAGGATGAACTGACTGTGGAGAAACACCAGAACTGTGTGTGAAAATGTTCTGATTACTGAAGAAAAACAGTGCAGATTTGTCAGAAATGCTACAGGGACACGACTCAAACCTTTACATCAGCGTGTTGGAAAACAGAGTTCACGTGTTCCTCGCAGGCCTCGCTGTGATCTATAATAGATGCTCAGTAGAAAACTTGAAACAGCAAACTTCCTCCAGAGTGCAGAGGAGATCTTCTGCCTGCAGGGACTCGAATCCAGCAGGAAGGTCTGGACTCGCTGGAAACGCAGGAAGCTTCATTATGGATTCTGTTTGAAGCGAAGCAAAGCGGCGCCCCGAGCAGAAGCGACTTACTGCTGAGTCAGAGCGACGACCTGCAGCAGTTTGATGCTGAAACTGAACTGCAGCCAGGAGGACGTCAGGAGCTCCTCCACCAGGAGAAACACGGTGAGCTGATGCTCACAGGAGGTCCAACCATCAGCAGACTTTCAGAGAAGGTCAGACCTGCTGTCCTCTGATAGGACGCTGATTCCTCCCTGAACACATCGCTGCTTTGTTCTCCTTCAGCTCAGCGTGAAGCTGCGACGAACAGGAAGCAGCGAGGGTCAAAAGACTCTGAACCAGCAGGAGTGAAGGAGAGTAAAACCCCCCCACACAGAGGGAGCGTCCATGCTGGGACAGGAAGCTCCTTTCATACCAGACCATGATCCTCTCACCTGCAACCAACGAACCTGCTCACCTGTTCACCTGTGGAATGATCCAATCAGGTGTTTCCGCAGCATCACACAACCTTCAGCTGCTCCTTCAAAAGCTTGTTTGAAAGATTTTGATGCATAAAACTTATAAATCGACGAAGTTCATGTCATAAAAACTATGAGACTCTTTTTAATTTTGTTTTAAAAACTTTCCCTCTAAGAACTGAAATCAGGGATGAAAACAAAATAAACTGATGAACTGAAGTAAACTGTGTTTTTCTGTCACAAACGAAACGATTCATCTGAATACAAAAAACAAAAAACGCTCCACTAAACTTCCCATCAGAAGCAGCTGGTTCAAAGTAAACACAGACTCACCTGTACACGGCCGGGTAGGGCGGAGCATACAGGTACCTGTCCTCCAGAGCCCCGCCCCCCCAGCACAGCAGGTAGCTGGCCATGTCAGCAAGGCCCCGCCCACTCTCACACTCGCACCCAGCCTGTGATGTCAGCGGCCAAGCAGCGGCCAATCAGCCGACATCAGAAACGAGTGACATCATCCTAAAGTTGAAGTGATGACATCATAAAAACACGACACCATCAGTCTCCAGTTCTGCTTCGGTCCGTCGGTCTTTGTTTTTCCTGCGGCAGCTGCAGCGTCTCCTCCTCCTCCTCCGCCTGCTTCACTTTTCTTCCTCGCTGTTCCGTCACCTCCTTCCTCTTTCTCTCCTCCTCCTCGTCCTCCTTTCTCTCCTTCTTTCTCTCCTCCTTCTCCTCCTCTTCTCTCTGTTTCTTCGACACTTTTCAAACCTCCACGCCGGCTTTTCTCTCAGCAACTTCGCTGCACAACTTTCTCTCTGGTTCTCGTCACAGTCGGATCTTCTCCTCCCTCCCCTCTCCTCCATCAGCTGAAGGGGGAGGAGGTTTGTGTTTCCTCCCCTGTTTGACCCAGGATGCCCCTCCCCCTCTCCTCCCCTCCTCCTCCTCCCTCCGTCCTCTCCTTCCTCTCTTCCTCTCTTTGTCTCCTCTTACCTTCCTTTCACTCCATCGACCTTCCTGAAGTTTTTATCCGACACTTTTCTTGTTTCTCGAGTTACAAACATTAAAACTGTGAACTTTGACTCACTGAGAGAAAAACTGTAAAACTGAATCTGTGAAAAGAGTCGAACAGAGAGAACAAAGTGCTGCGAAGGAACAAGTTCATCAGTGATGTGAAAATAAAAATCTCTTCCAAAACCTCAAACTCATCTTTTCAAAGTTAAGTTTACTGAATTTTACCTTTCAATATTATTTTTACTAAATCTTTGATAAATATTATTTTTAAGGGTCTGAAGGCAAAACTTTCTGCATCTTTAACATCAAATGTGCCACATAAACACAGTTTCACAATATTTAATATTATAAAGTCAAATAAACTACAATTCTAGTTGAAATGCAAAGATCCCGTCTTTGTGTTTAAGTATCTGACAAAGATCTGATCGATGATCTAAACTTGGTTTTTGAATCATTTTAACTTAAAAACAGAGAAAACACTGATTTCCAGCTGAAAGTTACTTTAAATTGAACTTATTTTGTGACTTGATGTTTCACTTTTAGTGGTGCCAATAAAACTTCTATTCAGACGCTGAAGGAACATCAACATTCTTCAACAGATCTGAAACCAGCAGCATCACCAGCAGCCAGGCATAAAACAGGTCAGAGGTCAGAGGTCAGCGCAACCGGACAGCAGATGGAAAAGATCCACACAGAGAGGAGGAGGAGGAGGGGGATGGGGAGGAGGAGGAGGAGGGGGAGGAGGAGTTGGTGTTCAGGGAGTGTCTCCAGCTGTCTGACAGGAGTGGGAGGTCTCTCTTTCCATCCCGTCTCTGCAGCACTGAATGAATCCATCTGGAATTTCCCTCCTATAGGCTGATAAAACTGTGTGTGTGTGTGTGTGTGTGTGTGTGTGTGTGTGTGAGAGTGTGTGTGTGTGT
>JAQMCX010000007.1:918866-932114 GCA_029814765.1 Acanthurus leucopareius
CACACACACACACACACACACACACACACACACACACACACACACACACACACACACACACACACACACACACGACCGAACCCTCGTCACCATCCTCCCACACAGCCGACCTGCATCCCTGAGCCCGTGTCTGCCGTGTCGTGGCTCGACTGACTCGAGGACTCAGGCGACAGCGTGTCGTTCCTGTCTGGAGGTGAACCATCTCCCACGCTGCCCGACACGCTGCCTGTCACCCCACTGGAGCTTTGAGAAGATGAACCAGTGGCTCCACTGTGATCCTGAAACTCCTCTCTCTGGTCCTCGGACACGAGTACAACCGGCGTCAGGCGTCCCGGCACTGACTGTCTGTGGTTTTGTTTACCGCCTTCATCCCCGTGATGGACTGGTCCAGCCACTCCACACTCCTTGTTCCTGGAGGTCCAGCTCACAGGCAGAGTTTCTGTGTTTTGACTGGAGAGAATTCTCTTGGGGAGTTCGGGGCTGTGTCTCTCTGATGGGTCGTGGAAGTGATCGTACTGCCGTAGCTCCACGCCCGGCGATCTGCGGTCTCCGGTGTACTGTGGCAGCTGGTAGCGGTGAAGACTTGACATGTCCTTGGTTGGTGAGGGGCCTCGATGCGGTCGAGGGTCCAAGACTGGAGACTGACAGATGGCTCCACGGTGCAACCTGGCCGGCAAGGCAGGGGACGCTGGTGAAGACCGGCCTTTCTGGCACAGGAGAGGTGAGATGCATCCTGGTCTGGTTTGAGGTGTTGCTTTGTCTGGTTTCCATCTGTGGTTCTGCTTGTCTGCGGCCTGCGAAGGTTCAGGGGAGCTTTGCCTGTGAAGACTGGCATAAGGCTGGGACTCTCTCAGGTGTGGCCCCCCTGTCTTGGGACTCTCGGACCTCAGTGACTCAGCTTGAGCAGGTGTTGGAGACGGAGTCCGTCTGTCTGCAAAAACTGAGGACAGTTTAGCAGCTTCCACAGCTAATTTAGAAGCCACTTCAGGATTAGAGGATGGAGAGATGCTTCTCCTCCCACTGGAGGGACTGGCTGAGTCACTGGCTCTGCTGCTGCAGCGTGACGACCTGCAGTAAGTCCTGCTGGGTAGGCTGGAGTTTTCATTAGCCATGTGGTTCATACGGTCCACGGCACTGCGACTGGTGTTGGTGGCGTTTGCACCACAGCTGCTGTTCACACTGTGTTGGGGGTTTGTGCCAGTTTGGTAGCCAGTCCTGGAACGGGTGCTGGAGGGGAAGAAGCTAGTTGGGATCTCATGCTGGATGTCAGTCGGCCTCCCTGCAGGTAAATGTTGGTGAAATTTGCTCGCCAGCCTCGGGCTCTCATCCCCCGCCCATGGCCTTTGCTGGTTCTGGAGCAGGACATGAGAGCGAGGAGCTGAGCTTGGAGCTCCTGAGTGGAAGAAATACCCCGTCTGGGCACACAGGTGGTCAGAGGCAGGACTTCTGGGTAATCCGTTCACTGAGTTACAGAAGGCTCCTCTTTCCAGCTCCAGGAGTTGGGCCTTGGATGGCAGTGTGAGGGTGCTGCGGGGCAGGACCGGTGATCCAGCCCAGGACCGGCAGCGAGGGGACTGAGAGTGTCGTGGCAGAGTTGGACTACATTTTTCTGGACCCTGACCAGCAAATCTACGTCTGAGCTCTGGGGATCCAAACTCCCTCAAGGCCCTGTAAGTGGCATCTCTGGCCACGGCGTCCATGGTGGCCCTCTGCAGGTAAGGCGAGCCCTGCGGGGACTGAGTCTGGGACAGGTGGGTGTGACCAGGGTAAAGATCGCCCTGCCCCGGCTGACCGTTGTACCACGCCGGGTCACTCAGTCTCTTCTGGAGATGTGCAGGCGACAGCTGCCCCTCCATTCTGTAAAAAGGATTGTCCAACTCACTTTGGCACACGGAGGTCCGGCGGCCCCTCATGCTGTGAACGTTTGCTTTCTCTATGTAGCCGAAGGACACCACAGAGGTCTTTCCCTCCTCAGCCTCCATCCCACGGAGCTCAAGGGACCTGCGGCTGCTGGTGGGTGTGCAGGGGACAGTCAGCCTCCCAGGGGATGTGGAGGATGGAGAGAAAAGCCCTCTGCCCCTGTAGGGGTCCACGTCAGAGGGGTGAGTGAGCCCCAGTGGGCCATGTTGGCCTGAAGTGGTTGTTCCAGATCCAAGAACCTGCAGTAGTTGACCAAAACTGTCATACAACACATCCTGCCGGGGAACCGAGGTGCCGGACTCTGCAGCATCGGGGTTGTGGAGCTGGAAGCTCACTGAGTGCCTGGATGAGGACTTTGAGGGGGGTAAGTTTTGGCCTCCAACCCTGGTTTGGTGCTGAGACCCCGGAGAAAGATCTGGACTGCGGCTGGGGCTCGAGCGAGCGGAGCTTCTCTGGGAGTAAGGCAGGATGTCTGGACACTGAAGCATCAGCTGACCCGTCCCATCATCTTTCCTTCCTGACGTCTTGCCTTCCTCCTCAACAGACCTCACTTCAACGTACAGGTGAAGGACTTTACCTGCCTGAGACATGTCGGCACATCGGTCACCTGAACGTGAGTTTTTTTTGAGGATCTTCACTGTTGGTGAAAAGGATCCTGTGAACTCCTGGTGCCGAGTAAAGTGCCAAAACGTTTGAAGAGCATCAGAAGGAGAACTGGACTTTCAGGTTGGTCCTCCATCTGCTCATCCACTCTTCAGCCTGCATCAGGAAGCAGACAAAGAGAAGAAGTTAATGTGACATAATTTATTATCTGCAGATATTCATAAGCAACTCCTTTCTCATGAAACAGTCTTCCCCTTTTCAAAAAGCAAACAAAAAGAAGAAAAAAATAGTTCAACACAAAGTAAAGTGGAGTTCACAAAAAATGTGCAGAAACATCTTCAGCTTCTTCTAACGTCCAAACGACATTCAGGTCTCTAAAAATACAGTTAAAAACTACCTTTTGAATCTTTTCAGACAGAAACAGAACAAATAACTGTTAAATAAACTTAAACTAAAGTAATTCTTCTTCCACCAAAATGGTTCCACATCATCAGTGATGATAAAATTCAAACGTGTTTCTCAAAAACTTGCAATCTGACAAGAACAAATGTCACTCTCGTGATCATAGTGAAACTTAAAGGAGGTTTTTCCACCCAACTTGCCAACAACCAAAGGCCGATGACCTGCTGTAAACCTCGACACTGACGCAGTCCTCTGTAAACTGGTGTCCTCAGACAAAAAGGTCAGAAACCAAACTGTTCATGTTGTAACAGACGCAGAAAGAAAGTCAAAGACGACAGACTGACATGTTTGTAGTGTTAAAGCCAGGAAAACGTGGGAAAATCTGCTCATTAAGAGTCTTTAGAGAGAGTTCTTATCCTCTGAAAAGGTCAACTGCAACGTTAACTACTTGTCCATTCATGTCTTTGGCCTTCCTCCAACATGGCGGCGCAACATGTGGGCCAGCACACGCCAACTCACTTTGATGAGTCTATTAATAGATGAGGTAAAGCAGCTTGGACTTCAGGTGTGGAGGCAAGAAAACAACCATCGAGCCGTCTGATCTGCACACGAACGAAATGTTTCACAGACCACAAACTTCTGCTTCCTCTGTCTATTCCAGACTTTACGGTAAATCTGGAACCGTCTTCCTCAGAAGGAGGTCAGCAAATTAGCTCATGAAGAGAGTCTGAAGTCACATGGAAACACACAATTTATCACACACACAGACTCACACACACACACTCATACCCACACACACTCTCACACACACACATACACACACATATACACACACACACACACACACACACACACACACACACAGGTTTCAGGTCGGTAAAGATGAGACAGAGTCGTGATCTCAGAGCTCAGGGCAGCTGTGAGGAGTCCTGAGGTCAGGAAGTCTGTCCTCATCCAACCAAACTGAGTCTCCACAGGACCGACTGAACCAGATCAGACCATCATCCTTTAAACTGTGTGTGTGTGTGTGTGTGTGCGTGACTACTATCACTGTATTTCACACAAATTATCTACAGTGTGTCTCTTTGAACTATCAGCATCTCAGCTGCTTTTATCCAGAATCCCAACAACCGACTGTTTTCATCATCAACCAATCGATCAGTAAAATCCAAACTGCCCAGAGAGACGTGCTGACATCTTTATTTATCTTTTGATCAGCTGCTGCAGCCGATCCATCACCCTCATCTATCATCTCTCACCCTGCTCTCAGTGCTCACACTGCACCTGAAACTTTACTCATTTGATTCAGTTCATCAGCGTGATGTCATGGTTACGATCTCTGCTGCAAATAAACAGACAGACAGACAGGCAGACAGACAGGCAGACAGACAGACGGACGGACAGACGGACAGACTCAACTCATCGATGGATTTAATGCAGCAGCGAGTGTTGAAAACCTCAGTGAGTCACTTCCCTTCTTCAGTGAGTCTCAGTGGAGGAAACTGAGAGGAAAACTCTGATGGCAATCAGCCGACACTCAAACTCTGTCCAAGAGTCTGTCAATTAAACATAAAGTAATATTTTGACATCATTAAAGCCTCAGGGGGGCGCTGGTGTCGTGTCAGACAGGAGTGTTCCTCACATGGTGTCTCATCAGGCTGTGATTAGCAGCTCGCATGGCAGCAAATATGTTGATACAGCCAGTAAAAATAACTCTGAAGGTGCTAAAAACAGCTTCACTGATGGAACACTAGATGGCAGTAGAGGCTCCAAAAAGACCCAAACTCACTGCAGGTGACAGTTTGGAGCTCTGATGCTGCTGGACAGGTGAATGGAGAGTGAGCAGCTTTATGATCATTGAAAAAAGTCACTTCTCAAATAGCAGAACTGAAGTTAAAGAGATTCTGCTGCCACCTGAGTCTCTCTGCTTTGGATTCTTACTCTGTGATTCCACCTCACAGCCGAGCGGGACGTTTTCCTGCTCTCTTTGATGTGTTCGTCATGTATGATTGATCTTTGTGGCTCCTGTCAATAACTGATATTTAAAGCAGAGCTGCTCTGAGACGCTGCAGAACATCTGGATGAAGCACAAACATGTTAGAGACTTTACAAAGACTGCAGCTTCATGAGTCCAGCTGCAGCTCATTTGATCTGCAAATGCTGCACATCTGGACAACAATGTGTCATTTTCCTTATGAAATCATCTTCATCTCGGTGTGATGGAGGAAGGAGAACGATCACAGCGTCAGTTTGCATCTGTAACAACTTAGACCAAACAGGAAACTCACTGACTGATCAACAAGCACCAAACATGTGGCCACAGTTTATTCAGCTGAAGCTGAACTTTACATTCGTGCATGTGGGAGCTCTGAGTGACAGCAGGTCGGCTGTGTGACGCACTGAGGTCAGAGACGCTGAGGAGACGCTGAGGAGACGCTGAGGAGACGCTGAGGAGACGAACAGGATCCAAAGATAAGAGAAACCTCTGACTCTGGATCAGTCACTTCCTGCCACCATCAGATTTCTGACAGCAGGATTTCATTTGGACAGACAGGAAATCTACAACACAAACACTTCCTGTTTACACTGAGAACAACACTGAAGGCTCACAGTGAAACTCCAGCGACACGCTGACTTACAGCCAACAGGTGGCGTCGCTGCCTTGCTCAAAGGAGCTCTGAGCTCCACCTGCTGCAGGTGAACCTGCCTCATCTGTCACATCTTAGCTCCTTCTCCGGAGCACCCAGGGGGTTTCTGGGAAATGTCTGAAATCAGTAAGCAAGGCGGAGGCGGGGTCACAATTCAAAACCAGATCTGTGTCATTCTGACCAATCAGAGAGCCACGAAACGATCAGGATGAGACGGGTCAGAACCTGTGAGCTCAGTCTGCGTCTGTACCGCCTGCACCTGTTGCATCATGGGACACCAGACTGAATTAATTCTGGGAGGTTTGTTCAGACTGAGGCTGAAGGTATTGATTATTATTGGTTCATCTGTTTCTTGGTTTCAGTTTGTTTTACAGACGATGAAGTCAAACTGAAAAATGATGAATTAATAAAGAATCAAGTCAAACTTCACGTCTCCATTCAGCGTTTAAGGTTCAACCAACGTCCAAACTCCACACACACTATCTTTCATGTGCTCGTTATCAGAAAATGAGACACTCAGATACTTTTTCTGATCCAAGCGATCAAACTAAAATCTGACAGGAGAAACTGAACGCAGAGCCGCTGCAGTCTGACGGAAACTCAAACATCTCATTTTCAATTTGTTGTTAATGAATCATTTCATTTTACAGCAGCAGCAGCAGCAGGACGCACGAGGCGGCTGAGTTTTATCTGACGCTGAACTCTGCTCTCAGTTCTCAGTTTACGGCCGCGAGGAGAAGAAGAGCGACCACGAACACGAGCGGAGCCGTCAGACGCAGCTCAGAGAACAAAACTTTATTTAAACCAACAGATGCAACAATATGAAAACGAAGCAGCTCGATACTGAAACATTCCTGCAACACTGCTGCTCTGCACGCAGTGTGTGTTCGTGTGTGTGTGTGTGTGTGTGTGTGTGTCTCAGACTGATAAGCACACAGTTAGCCCTACTTTTCCTGGACTGCTAATAGGATTCCCCAAACACCTCCACCTCCTCCTCCCCCCTCCCAGCATGCACTGCTCAATCCACCAACACACACAAACACAGACAAAGATAGATATATGCACACACACACTCATGCACAGATACACACACGTGTGCCAATGCACACACACACAGCAGCTGTAACCTTACCTGTGTGTCCTCGCCGCTGCAGCGACGTCCCCTGAGTTGCCGTGGTAACCTCCTTTTCCGCCTCCTCTCTCTCGTCCCGTCACTCTCTCTCTCTGTTACAGCGTAGGCTTGTTCTATCCTCCCTCGCCCTCCTCTCTCTCTCTGAACACTTGTTGTCTGCAGCAGAGCGGCTCATCGTGGATTTACAGACTCGACTCAGCCTCTCCTCCTCCTCCTCCTCCTCCTCCTCAGGCTCCTCCTCTTCCTCCTCCTACTTCACTTCCGTTCTCAATCAATCAGCTGATACCCCCTCCCCTCCCTCCACACAGCCCCCAGCTCCCTCAGCCAATGAGGAGGAGCTCTGACAGATGGTGGGGCGGGGTGATGAGGTGGGGGGGTGGAGAGGTGGGGGTGTGATGGGGTGGGGGTGGGGGGCTCAGAGGTTCAGACCTGTCCCGTATCAGGACACTGAAGACGACATGCAGCGTTAAAGACACAGACTTGTTACATAATGAATCACATTGAACCTTCACTCCTCTGGCCACACCCACCACAGTGACGTCACAGCACACAGCACAGGTTGTAGGTCAGTGAAGTGTCTGTGCTGTGTTCACTGACTCCAGTAAGAGCAGGACAGAGCAGACTGAACAGAGCAGAAATGTTCTTCAGAGACGTGACTCAAACGTCCTGAACGTGTTTCTCACCAGTTTCTCTTTGAGCTTTTAAACCTCGAGTTTCCTCTTTTGACGCAGCACTTTTTTCTTCTTCTCTTTAAAGAAAAGTGTGTTTCACACTTGAAGGTGAAGCCAGATGTTTCAGTTCCCTTCTGCGTTGGTTCCCTTTAGTGAAGAGATCTGACAGATGAACATCCACGAGTTCGTCCTGATGTTTCAGCGTCAGTTTGTTTCACTTCGTTCTGTTCGGATCCATTTTCAGGTCGATCAAACACTCAGATTCGCTCAGATTCGCTCTTTTCATCCTCTTTGCTGGAAAAACTGTAGAGCTTCGTTATTGTTTGTTCATTTTTTAATGTGATGTTCTACTTTATGATTCTTGAGTTTTACAGAACTTGTAGTTTTATTATGTTTATTGAAAAGCACCAAAATAACACATTTAACAGAGCTGAGTTCAGACTGACCAGAGATCAGTTTCTACTCAACTCTGCTATATTATGATAAACAAAAAAAACCTCCCAACATGTCTGTGTGGTCCCAGCATCACACACACACACATGCACACACACACACACACACGCATGCATGCACACACACTCACACACACACACATGCACACACACACACAAAATAAGGTCTTCAGTGCAGGAAAATTTACAGCTGAACTCTGAGCAACAAACATCAATCAGTGTGTTTGCTGAACCAAGCAGCTCCATATGGATTCTGTGTGTGTGTGTGAGTGTGAGTGTGTGTGTGAGTATATGTGTGTGTGAGTGAGTATATGTGTGTGTGTGTGTGAGTGTGTGTGTGCTGCAGTACCTCAGTTCCTGGAGGCGGAGTCACAAAGGACGGCTTCCAACAGGAAGTCTGGGAGGAGAGAAGAAGATCAGATGGACTCAAAGTCACACAAACTGTGTCTCTTCTTTCACTTCTTCTTCTCTTTTCTCAAACAAATAAAAGTCGTTCTGAACATAAAAACTGCTGACCAAGTAAATAGTTTAATTGCTTCATTCACTGACACACTTTCCGTCTCCAGACGCCTCAAATAAGGAAAATAAAGCAAAGTGTCCTCACAAACACACACAGGCATGAACTCAGTCATTCATACTGATCATTAACTCATAAACAAATTAAACAGACTTTTATGCTTCAGTTCAGGTCAAATAAAACTGAACATCCGATTCAGAGACTAAAACTCTGTCGCCCACGTGTCATAAAATATGAGGATTAATATTTAACACTGAAAGAGGATTTAAAATCAAACTCATTTATTCTGTGAACAAAAATCTGAAACATTAACTTTTTGTTCCAAAATCATAAAAGGACAGTTTCTTAAACCTCATTCAGCTCTCAATCTTCACTCCTCAAACATCTTCCAGTTTCAGTGTGTTCATCTGGTTCAGTCATGTTTCTCTCGCAGACAATTTACACATAAAATCACATTTAATGTTTTCACGGTCTCTTTTGTCAGATTTCTGCAGCTGTTTGGTTGTTTTTGATCTGAACATGTGGTTTGTTGACCAGACTGAATCTTCAAACACACAAATTAAGTTTAAAATGACAGAAAAGAGAAAAACAGCAGATTCCAAAGGCTGAAACCACAGACTGTCTGCAGGTTTCTGCCTGATAAATTATTTATAAGAATAACTTCTAATCAGAATTATTGCTGTTCAATTAAATTAAAAGCAATACATTTAAAATTAATAATGTAGGGACGTCATTATTTGTTACATGATCAATTGATGAAACATCGAGTTGAAAAGGATAATAATCAATGGATCGATACAGATGATGAGCGTCGGTTCTGGCAGCTCAGCTGTTACAGAAAAAAAGACCCAAATCCAGGCAGTTCTGACCCAAAAGCCTCAGTCTGTGGTGTGTTTGTGTCCCTCAGCTGGTTTTGAATCCTCAGCAGCGTTTCGCCGCTTCACGGTCACAAAGTGTCTCCTGTCATTTTAAAGGTGGCTCGACCTTCCACATCCCGACCGATGGACCCCACAGCCCGCTTCCTTTCACACCGTCTCATCATTTATCTTTACAGTTTCATCCATGAAACAAAGATGAAAACAGTAAATGTGCTCATGAGCATTTTATTTGGGAGTAAAGAGGCGGCAGGTTTGACAAAAAGAGCCGTTTCTGCTGCTTTTCAAGCTCCGATAGCCGCTGTTACTGGGACCCGCCAGCACGCCTGAAGTCCTTTCAGAAATGTGTCACTTTAACGCCTCCATCAGTTATTCTCCGCAATAAACAACTTATCATTTATAACTCAGAGGCTTTTTAATCACAGAGAAATGAGTTTCAGTTCGGCGTGTAAACAAACCACCACGCAGCGTTGCTTTCATAGAAATGTCGACTTTTCTGAGAGACTCATGTCGCTGCTGGCTACTGATCAGCAGGGTGAAGAGGACATACGTTAACAGATGGGGGGTTGTAAAAGTATAAATTTAACTATAAGAAACGACTGTTTACTGGAATAATATGGGCGCCGAAATGATGAGGTAATTTTAGTTCATTACGGAAGACCGTTAGTAATAAACACGTATTTGCATAGTTCTGTGATATAGAAAGAAAAAGTAAAATTGGATATTTTTCAAAGGAGTTCTGTATCTTGCTCACATACCTTGGAGAAATACTGGGATGTAGCGGGACTTGCAGCTTTTCAGTGACCCGTGAAACACCACAGCAACACCGACGTGGCTTCCGCCAGCAGGAGGGTCCATTTAACGGTAATGGTGTCGGTAACCAACGAACCGACGGCCACAGAGGAGGCAGATGTTGCGGTGACAGAGTAACGGCTAGCTAAGTTACGTTACATGCCGGTATCGATGAAAGTGCAAAGACGAGCTGCTCGCCATGTTTGGAGTTCACTCCGTTTCTTCTTCTGCTGTTTCTTTCTCTTTCAGACGCTGTTTTCTTCTGTTTTTAGGCGGCTGGTTGACATTAGTTTACGTTCTCCACGGTGACTTCGACTTCCGCATCGTTTAGGTGACGTAACTGCAACGTAAGGGGACGTCAGACCGGACCGACCAGAACACACGCACCCACCCACACACCCACACATTAATAAATAAAAATGCGCGAACCGAGGCCACAATTTATAATACTACTACTACTACTAATAATAATAATAAAATGATCGAATCTCGACTTTAAAAAATTCTGCCACTTGATTCTCAAAAACGTCCCCGTTTTTACATGAAACGGAGCTGAATAATCTTGAAACATTCAAATTTATTTTTCTCTTTTTCAATTTAATTATCAGAATTTCTTTATGTAAAATATTACTTCTCTTAAAGGTATTTTTATATCTAAACATGATGTCTTCTTGTCCTCAGTCTGATTAATTTCGTATTTATTTAGACTTTTGTTTGTTAATCTCTGTTAATCCCCTTTTAGCGTCCCGACACACAATTTGATCGTCTGTCTGCTGCAGGAGAATAAAACTGATCTGCTCTGCCTGTTTTTTTACTCTCTTCACTTTTTCAACTTGTTCTTTGAATGAATTAATGAAAAAACTTAAAATATTTCAGTTCCTTTTGAGGTTGCTGTGTAAAAATGATTGAACGAATAAATCAGTGATGAAATTTTCCATAGTTATCTCATCAATATGAGGATCAGTATCTCTGACACAAGAAGTCAGGAAACATTTCGGTATTTGTTGATTTATTTGTAATGACAGACGTGAGCTGAAAGCACCGTGAAGTTTTCTGAAGAACTCAGACAAAAACACACTGCTAACAGCTTTAAGATGAGCCAACACAAAGAACCTCAGGATGATGCAGATGATAGATGCAGTTCCACGCTATAACCAGCAGGTGGCAGAAGGTTCTCATCTCAGACTTTACCCTGTTTGTCCTCTTTCCTTTCAATAATAATAATAATAATAATAAGTGGAACAAGAAGAAAACATTTGATGGTAGTGGTGGATAAAATATTCTGTTCTATTACTTGAGAAAAAGTAAAAAAGTATCCATACCAAAGTGCAGAAACACTCTGTTACAAAAAAAAAACATGGATTCTACATTTTAGACAAGTATTAGCCTTTAAATATATTTCAAATACAAATAGTAATAGTATTTATCATTGAGAAATAAGTCAAATAAAACAACTTTCCCTGTGCTGTAAACTTTTTTCTTCTACATGTAACAGAGTATTTTGCAAACTGTTGTTACTTATTTAGACTTTAAGAGGAAGGTTCACATTAGTTCTATTACACCTAAAGCAGCCTTAGAGGCCGCAGGGAGAAGTCACTTCATATTTAAAACATCACAATGCCTGAAGTTCACAGCAACTCCATCAGTCAGAAGCAAAGTGCAGTATTTTATCTCTGAACTGTGGAGGAAAAATCTCCAAAATGTGGATTCTGAAATAAAGGATAGGACTGAAGTTCTACAAACATCCTGACTGTTTTCAGCTCGTCTCCATGAGGACACAAAGACACAACACAGACATGAAGCTGTCAGATACGATAAGACATCCAGGAGACACTGAGCTCCACCCACAGGAGGAAAAAGGTTCAGTTACTTTACTTTGTTGTCTGGAGTGGAAGGTAACTGTTGGTTGGACTAAACAAACACAGTGGAGGCGTCACTTTGGGCTCTTTGGCTCATTGTGAGCACATTTCTCACTATTTTCAGAGTTTGGACAAAGCAAACAATGAGATCAGATAAGAGAGAACAGACTGACTGCAACCGGCACTTTTACTCTGATTACTTTCAGTGCATTTTACTGATTATACTCACATACTTTGCTGAAGTAATAAGAGGTAAAGTTACTTGTTATGAGTATTTTTCAGCAGGTTGGTATTAAACTTTTACTGCAGTAAAGGATCTTAATTCTTTCATCATCACCGAAAACTTAAAGAATTAAATTAAAGATTCGACACCAAAATAATAATTTAACTTTACAGGAAAAATGTTTTCACTCCACAAAGAATCAAAATAAAAAACTGTCAGATTTCAGCAAAATTTCTCCTCATTCTTTCATCGTTTTGTTCCCGTTAACACCTGATGTGAAGTAAAAATAAGTTTATACAAAGTGTGTCGTTACCATCTGTAAAAAGGTAACATTAAATAATAAATCACTTTATTTATAAATAATAAATAGTTTATAACACGCTGCAGTGTATTTTCTTCAGATCATTAGCATCCAGTGTTTGTTCCATAAACACAGCAGCTTCCAACAGCGACGTCACAGGAAGAATCATTATGAACTCAGACTGAAGTTTACAGCTCGTCTTCTTCACAGACTCGATTCTCTCACAGAATCTTCATCAAACCTGCAGCAGCTCGTCAGATCTCAGAAATCCAAACTGTCTCTGAACCTGTTGATGTCATGAATTCCTGGTTTTATCACACTGATGGTTTGTTAACAGCACAACAACAACCGGAAACTCCCGTCTGTCCTCCTCCACCGTCCGTCCTCCCACCCATCATCATCACCACCATCATCATCATCATCACTTCCTCCCCCCGCAGCCTCAGGAGGCTCAGCTAATAGACTGTTTAGATTCAGCGGGTACAAAGTTTCCAGACCCTCCACAAACAATCTGAACCCGAACAAACTCGTTTCCAGTTTCTCCTCAGTGATTCTGAGTTCTGTCTTTTCTTTCTGTCACACTGATTGTTTCCATCAGCTTGTTTCAAACCAACAGAACCACGACGTCACGCTAACAGACTCGAACCAAAGAGTCCTGATGTGTTTCAGGTCAGACTCATCAGTTAGCCTGCATGCTAACGTTAGCAGCCAGTGTGTGCAAACAAAACACTCTTTATTTCTTTTTCTTCACTTTGTGTTTGTGTGTTTTTTGTTTTTTTATACATCTGTGTGAACGGTGTGTGTGTGTGTGTGTGTGTGTGTGTGTGTGTGTGTGTGTGTGTGTGTGGTGTGA
>JAQMCX010000007.1:941731-954349 GCA_029814765.1 Acanthurus leucopareius
TGTGCGTATGTGTGTGTGTGTTTTGTGGAAGCCCCCACTTGACTTCTGTTTGTGTGTGTGTGTGTGTGTGTGTGTGTCTCTGTGTGTGTGTGTGTGTCTCTGTGTTTGTCTCTGTGTGTGTGTGTGTGTGTGTTTGTGTGTGTCTCTGTGTGTGTGTGTCCTCACTGAGGCTGTCTCTGTAGGCTGCTGCGTTGACCTTCAGTCCGGTGCAGCTGATGATCAGGTCTGTGGTCAGTGTGTGTCCTTTGTCCGTCGTCACCTCCGTGTTCCTCCGCGTCTCGTTCAGCTGCAGCTCCGACAGCTGCGGCACTTTGTGACCTGAAAGAGCAGCACATGCTTCATGAGCCCGGGTCAGAACCTGTCTGAGACTTCACCTGTGTGCAGGTGGAGGTGAGGCGTCGCTGCGCACCCAGCAGAAGCTCCACCCCTTTCTCCAGCAGCACCTCCTTCGCCTGCTGTCTGACGCTGGGCAGCAGCTCGGGGTCGGCCAGCCCGGCCCGGGAGTGGATCAGAACCACCTGATGGGAGGCGAGTCACAGAACAGAAACCTTTAACATGTGATTTACCTGACGGCCTGGGTCAAAGGTCAGAGGTCACACAGACTCTAAAGTCGTCACCTTCTTTGCTGGATACTCGGTCTTGATCTCAGCAGCCATCTCCACACCGGTGGAGCCTCCACCCACCACCAACACCGAGTCTGCAGCCTGGATCTGAACACACACACACACACACACACACACACACACACACACACACACACACACAGACAGAGAGACACACACACACACACACACACAGGTTGAGTGGGGGTGCTGTGGCTCTCTCCTCCTCTCAGTATCACTCTCAGGTGTTCGTACCTGCTGCAGGAGGTTCTCGTACGTCTGGACGGCGGTCTGATACGACGCCACCGTGTTGTATTTCCCGGGAAACGGCCCATCAGTCCCAGTGCACAGGATGAGGTGGGTGTACTGGATCTCCTGCACACACACACACACACACACACACACACACACACACACACACACACACACACACACACACACACACACACACACACATGATGGTCAAAGATTTGTTTTTCTCCAAACTGATCAGGAATCAGTTTCGTCTCTGTGCAGGATGTGGTTAGCCTAGCTTAGCATAAATGACTGGAAGCGGGGGGAAACTGTTAGCGTCGCTCCACACAGAGGAAAGAAAGCCTCCAGGTGTGAGAAGTAAAGATGAACAGTGATCTGTGTCATAAACAGATCTTATTGATTACTTATTTATTACACATTGATTACTCATTGTTGATCTGACTCGGGAGATGGATGGGTCTGTTGAGCGCCCCCCCACCCCTCCTCACCCTTCCCCCCTCCAGGATGACCATCAGTCTGTCAGTGTCGATTCGCTCCACGCGACCCTGAACAAAACTGTCTCCAAACGTCTCTGCGAACGGGATGAAGGTCTTCTGAGCGAAGCCTGCAGGAGCACAGAGGTCAGAGGTCAGAGGTCACAGTCTGCTCTGATGTCTTTACACACATTTATTACTGTCAGTTTAGATGGTTTTTATGTTCAAGTTGCTGTTTGAAACATTAAAGCCAAACGAGGTGAAACAGGATGTTTATGAGGAAAAAATCTTTAGCTGAGTGAAACTGAGTCGCTGTGAACAAAGTGAACTGATCTTTTTACTAAATAAACATTAAATCAACTCCAAAATAACAATAAATATCCTTTAAAACACGGAGCTGTGAGAGCTGGCTGTGTGTTGCGTCGTACCGGGCTTCACCGACGCTCGCAGCCCCGCCACGTTGTGATGAAAAGCGTCTCTCATGTCGATCAGAGTGAAGCTGACGCCCTGAGATCTGAGCTGCTGAGCCGCCATGATGCCGCCGAACCCGCCGCCGACTATCACCACATGGACGCCCTCTACCGCCGAGACCTGGCCCCCCATCTCTGTGCACACACAGGTGAGCACACACACAAACACACACACACAGGTGAGCACACACACAAACACATTCATTCAGTAAAGATGACAGAAATGAGCAGGAGGAGCTGAGCTGCTGCTGTTTGCTGATTCTGACTAAAAGCTCTGATTTCCCAGCGTCAGTAAAAGCGGACTGAGAGCGTCTGCAGCTCTGGGGCCCCTCAGCCCCCCCAGGCCCCTAAGATCCCCCCCCCCCCATGAAGCAGTGCAAATAATCCTGAAGCTTCACTGACTCATTCCAACTCGGATGTTTTGGTAATTTTTTAATTGATCTGAATCATTTGTTCTGATATTGATTATAATTACGTCACAAAATGATTCTCCTGAAAATTCCATGAATCATTTCTCTCAAACGTCACATGGGCGTGGCCATCTCTCTGATCTGGATCTTGTAGTTTTCAGCTGTAGCGAAACATTTGGAAAGTTAACTGACTGAAAAAAACTTTATTGAAAACATCCTGAAAGAATCTCCTTTAAATGTTTTATTCGAATCGATGAGAGATCAACGAAAACACGTCACACGTGTTTCCACTCAGGTACTCAACTGTTTCAGGTTCTTAACTTTTCTTCAGTATTTCCTCTGGAAGTTACATCAGACTTTTACTCCACTACTCAGAGGAAACACTGTGCACGTGCGACAGAGACAAGTAAAACAGCAAACAGCTGATTTCAGATCAAACAGCTGATTTCAGATCAAACAGCTGCAGCAGAATCTGTGGAGTTGTTTGTGTTCAAGTTTGTGTTTGTGTTTGTTTGTGTGTGTTTGTGCAGCAGCGCTGCGGGGGGGGGGTACCTCTCTGCTGTCCGGAGCTGCAGGTTTCTCCTCGTCGTGTCCTGCTGATTCCTGTCGGAGCGTGAACTCACCTGCCGCAGGTAGAAACCCGTCTGAAGTTTCAGTCCGCGGATTTAAAATCTTCTTCAGCCGCTTCCTGCTGAGGTTTCTCCCCTCTGACGACAGCAGCGCTCCTCCAATCACAGCTCAGCCCTCTTCACCTGATAGGTTGAAAGGAAGAGGGCGGGCTCTTAAGCTGCCTTCAGGTGCAGTAGGAAATGTTCAGGCTTCAGGTAAAAGTTCGTCTTGATTATGAAAACAACTTTAAAGGTATAAAATGAGGCTCAGTGAAGTTTTTTAACACGAAACTCAAAGTGATAAATGTGGAAATAAAACAAAGCTTGAAAAATAAAGAAAAGAAAAAGACTAAAAGTTAAGTCAAGATGAAGTGAAAACTAAACTGCATCCTCTGATTGTTAAGAGTTAAAAAAAGTTATCAAGAGCTCAAATTAAAAAAAGACAAACACAATCTGGAGTCAGTAAATGTTATTTGAGTATTTTATCACTAAATTGAGACCTTCAGGCCTCAGAAACAAAACTTTTCTCCTGTTTCTTCGTGATGAAACAGCTGTTGTGAGCGTGATTCCTGCTGACTCATCATGACTCTGTGTTGCTGTTTTAAGGTCACATGTTTAATCAAACAGCAGCTCAGATCACTGCAGCAGCTGACCTTTGACCTCTGAGACGTTTCACTTTGATTTGGATTTAACTTTTTGGTTTTTGTGAGTTTTCACCTGATTCATCTTCAGAATAAATTAGGTCATTTTTTTAGATAAATGTGTGTAAACAAACTGATCGGATGGTTTTTTATTTCAGGCAGAAAATCTGAAATGTTCAGTGAATATTTGGGGCCAAAGAGACTCTGAAACTACACATGAACCTGAATTGACGACCTCAAAGTTTCTGTCTGTTGTGTTTTTATTTTACGCTGTAATTTCCTGCTTCGTCTTGTTGCCTGATGCGATCAGTGCAGGTTTGCTGCCACAAATATGAAATATTATCAAATATATTTTTTAGAAGTTTAAAAGTCAAAGAGCAGTTTTATTACTGAGGCCTCTCACATGGATTTAAAAAACTAATTTTGTTCCTAAATGTTCATAAAACAGATTTTAAAACTCTGTATGAAAGATTCAGCAGACTGTCAGAGATCAGGACCGCTGATCCAGAGTCAGTGTGAGACTCCAGAAACAACACGGCTGGTTTTACTCTTCTGGTCTTTTTTTTCATATTCACACTCGTTTTGCAGCCGAACCGAAAGGAACCGAGCCAAGCCGAGCCGAGCAGAGCCGATCCGAGCCGATCCGAGCCGAGCCGAGCCGATCCGAGCCGAGCCGAGCAGTCTCCCATCACTGTGCGTCTCGAGCATCTTCTGACCGTAAAATGTGACAACTAAAGGGTCTTAAATTAAGATTTTTGTAATTTCTTTCACTGATGTTTAATTAATTTTTCATGTCAAAGTCTTTTTGCAGACATGGAGGAATGACAAAACTGTACAAATATAAATAAAAAACAAACAAAAAGAAAAGAAAAGAAGTTTGACATTAAAAAACGTTTTTTCCTCTTTTCTTTTTCTTTCTCTTTTTTTTGCTGGCCGCATATTTGGGACCCACCACTGGGTGGCGCCCTAGAGAAGCTCCTATGTGGCCTGCAGGACGTCTGTGCGTGTGTGTGCGTGTGTGTGTGTGTGTGTGTGTGTGTGTGTGTGTGAGTGTGTGTGATATAAAATAATTTGCTCGTGTGTAAAATCGTCGCTGCTCAACATGACAGGAATGTAAATATGAGACAAACTTCACTGCAGTTTATTTAACGGCCACATTGTTTGTGTCAAGACGCCACAACGAGGCTGCGAGGACCGGAACTGAGGGTTTTTACTGCTTTCAAAGTGACATGTGCCTTGTGAAAATTAACAGTTTATAAAGATGCTGAATATTTTATGTTTGTATTTATCATCAGAGTATTTGGTTATTGTGAATTTAAAAATAAATTTAATACAAATTCATGGTGTGTTTTATTCATTAAAACATACAAAAAAGCACATATATTCATTCATACATTTCAAATAATAATTTGCCTAATCAATATGTTTGCTGTTACTTGATGATGAACCAAACTACAAAAGGAGTCTCAGAAATGTCTTTTTTTTAATCTCTAAATAATCCCAAATTTCACATTTCTTCCCAAAATATATTAAAAATACCAAAAACTGGATCAGTTCTGAATCCAAACTCAAACTAAGACTGATCAGTGTTCGATATCCAGCGGGTATTATCACGAACGGTTGAGCACCTTTTATTTTGAAATGCTGACCGGATATGTGTCTGTAAGCATCCCCGGTCGTTTCACGCGGCGGTTATCGGTCGGTGCCAGTCAACTCTCCGTTACTCTCGGTTCACGTCGGTGGTTTAACGGACCGTCCGCAGCTCCGGGATCACATTCATGGAGGAAACGTGAAGTTTACCGGAGAGCACCGGAGGAGGAGGAGAACTTTTCCCGCGGTAAGAACCCGTTAGCTAACTTACAGCTCAGTTACCGTTAAAGTGCGTGAGTTACCGGACGGAGCGGAGTTTCCGTTAACAACCGAGCAGCTCTCGGTGGCGGGGACGGACGGAAAAAGACTTTTTCTCCGTGACTTTCCGCTCTTTGTGCGTTGCGGTCAGCTCGCGAGCCTTTTGTTCGAGCGGCTCGCGACTCCGTCCGTTCCCATGGTGAAGCCTCATCAGCTCGCGAGACCCACCGGAGACGTTTCGGTGTTTAACATGAAGCAGGAAGGACCGAGTACTCGAGTACTTCACTGCTGCGAGAGTACTGAAACCACACAGCCCAAATACTCCGTTACAAGAGAAAAGTAACGTACTTTACCGAAGATAAATAAACTACTTTAATACAGAAAGTAACGAAGTAAAAGTTCTTAGTGTTTTATTAAATATTTCATCAGTTTTCTACAGATTCTTTTCTTTATTCTCGCGTGTGTTTAAGTCGTCGCGTGGAAGCAGAAGTTGGATTTATACTCAGTTACTTTAATTCAAACTACAGTAAAACTTTGTATTTTATGAGAATTAAAAGGTTTAAATACAAATTATACAACTGATTTTTATTTAATCTGTGATTTGACCTAAAACATGTTCCTGACAGTGATGTCATAGTGATGATGATGATGTCATCGTGATGATGATGATGTCATGATGATGATGTGATGAGAGATGATTGATGGATCGTTTCAGCTCTGCTGCTGTTTTTAGAAAAAAAACATTTTTTTTGCTTTAAAATGAAGAAAAACGAGTTTATTTGATAAATTTGACTCATTTTGTAAAATCAATAAAAAGTAAACTTGGGGAATGGTGAAGAAAGAGAGAGACGGAGCTGAACGGAGTGATACTGATGGAGTGTGGACGCATTTTTCAGGCAGATGAAGAAGGAGATGATGGAGGAGCAGCAGGCGGAGGGATCAGAGCAGCAGATTACAGATTATATAAGAGAAGCAGAGAGCAGATGTGTCCGGCGTCCAAACACACGTGTGACACGTTACACTGTCAAACACACATCCTCCGTCAAACACCGGACTCGTGTCACACACAGTCCGTGTTTTCACGTCTTTGCTCGTCAGTTTGCTGAAGTTTCTTCTTCCTGATATGATTTCAGCATCTCAGCTGGAAGCTGATTGGTTGATTGAGTTTTGGAGACAGAATCCAGCAAACAGAGAAGAAGACTGATTTCATCTCGTCTCTTCCTGTGTTTTTTTATAGTTATTTTAAGTCTAAGTTAGATTATTTTTGTCTAAATGTTTATCGTGATTGATTTTCCTTTTGTCATTTCATATAATTTCATTCAGAGCTTGAAGTTTAATTTAAATCTCATCACAGATTATTGCAGTTATTAAACTGCAGGAGGCTGATATTCATTCAGGAGGAATATGAGTTTTAAAATACAGTTAAATTAAATATTATGCAGCTGCAGAGTCGTCCTGACCAACACGCCATCGTCTATAGAGTTCAGAAAACATCTGTCTTTATTATTATTATCTGCAAAAATCTCACCACAATCGCTTTAATGATGTGAAAAGTCTTCGTTCCCTCTCATAATCCCGGTTAGTTGTCCTTCCGTTGAATCTCCCCTCATGATGTCACATAAAGTCATGTGACCTCCGGCCTCGGTGAAGGTGGTGGTGTCCCGTCAGTGCGCCCTGTGCTCTGTGTCTCCAGGTGAGTTGCAGGTGCAGCGTGATGCGTGGGGATGGAGGAGGCGGAGCACAGTCGCTACGTCGCCCAGCTGAAGGCCGAGTTCGACAGCTGCGACACGACGGCCACCGGCTTCCTGGACCGAGAGGAGCTGACGGCGCTCTGCAGGAAGCTGCAGCTGGACGCTCACCTGCCGCTGCTGCTGGACACGCTGCTGGGCGAGCGCACCTACGGCAGGGTAAAGTACTCCGACCGTGTAATCAAGTAAAGGTAAGGTATCGTGTGTGTGTGTGTGTGCAGGTGCCTGACTGAATGTCTCTGACCTCCAGGTGAACTTTGAGGAGTTTAAAGAAGGCTTCGTGGCCGTTCTGTCTCGCTCTCTGGACTTCAGCACATCAGAGGACGACAGCAGCTACCTGGAGCCAGGTGAGACACTTCAGGGGGAACATGGATCAGTCCGCCGCTGAAAACTAGTCCCCAACAAAGGCGCTTCCTCCTCCTGATTGGTTCATTGAGTGGTTGATGAGCAGCTGGTGAAACTTTTGCAGGAAGTCAGATGGTGTTGATGT
Source organism: Acanthurus leucopareius (assembly GCA_029814765.1). Taxonomy (NCBI): domain Eukaryota; kingdom Metazoa; phylum Chordata; class Actinopteri; order Acanthuriformes; family Acanthuridae; genus Acanthurus; species Acanthurus leucopareius. The sequence continues at coordinate 949,277 of JAQMCX010000007.1, forward strand.
TCTTTAGAACTTGTTGAGGAGGTGAAAATAGAGGATGAAGCAGTTTTGATGCCTTCAGGCTGGTTTTGTTCTCGCAGAAGTTTGTCGTGGTCCTGATCTGACGGTGTGATTCACGTGGTCGAGGAGGCTGAGCGCTGAACACAGAGAACGCTTGGTGCTTCTCACGTTGTGCTATTTATGTGTGTTGTTGCTCCACCTTCTCACAGCTGCAGGAAAACATCTGGATTTAGTTTTGAGTGATGCTGCAATCATCAGCAAACAGTCTGATCACATGATCACAGGGTTGATCTGCATTGATCATCTCTTTATTTCATCTGATCAGTTTTAGAGTCCTTCCACTTCTGTTTTGTCACTAAAGAAACTGAAGATCTCAAACTTATTCATCTTCTCAGATTGTTATGAACGCTGCAGTCTGAGGTTCATAAATGAGCTGTAGCCTGAAAAGCCGCGTGCTTTAAACATTATTTAAACTTAATTTAAGCTGCAGCTCACAGTTGTTTTAGTCATCGATGTTAAACAGCATAAAGAAATCTGTGACGTGTCGAAGGCAGAAGATAAGTGAGGGAAAGATGTTTCAGTGAAAGATTCAATGCAAACTGACTTTTTATGCCTTTAAAACAGTTTACTGTTCTGTGTTCGACTCATGTGCAACAAATATCTGACTTTAATAAGAGTTTACTGACTGACCGACAGATTTTTAGTCTGCAGGCTGATTTCCATAGAAGTGAACTGGAACCAGTGGCTTTGCAGGAGGGAAACCAGTCTGAAAAGTCTGAAAAGTTGGAAGTGTGTAGTTTAACTTCCTGCCATCAGTGATTCCTGCAGGTCGAACATATTCCAGTTTCGGAGCTCCGTGCTGCTCTCAGTCTGTTTGAAGCTGCTGCTGCTCAGGATTCCTGCGTCGCGTCTCTGCAGCCTTTAATTTGCCTCCTGGTTCTGACTGTAAGACTCCACAGTGACTCTGCAGCCTCACTGACCTACATACAACCTGTCTGTCTGTCTGTCTGCCTGTCTGCCTGTCTGTCTGTCTGCCTGCCTGCCTGTCTGTGTGTCTGTGTGTGTGTGTCTGTCTGTCTGTCTGTCTGTCTGTCTGCCTGTCTGTGTGTCTGTGTGTGTGTGTGTGTGTGTGTGTGACTGTCTGCCTGTCTGTCTGTCTCCAGCTGTTCCAGAGGAGGTGAAGCCAAAGTTTGTGAAGGGAGCGAAGCGTTATGGCCGCCGCTCTCGTCCTGACAGTAAACCTGATGCGGCGCTGACCTGTGACTCGGAGGACTCGCCGCCTTCCAGAACCGAAGCCACGGACTCGTCACCGGCCGGCGTCCGCAGGGCCAAACTGAGGCGGTCGACGTCTCTGGAGAGTGTGGAGGTGAGACGGTGGATTGTGTCTTTCTGTCTGAAACCTCCTTCCTGTTGCGTCTGTGACAGATTTGAGCCTCTTAAGGTTTGATGTCAACCCACAGAAAAAACTACATTTCCCATGAAAACTGGGCTCTTACTGTAGTTTGCTTTCTCTTTATTCCTTCTTTTTAACTCTAAAAACTCCATTTAAAGCGTCTGTCTCTCTGTGGAAAACGACAAAACAAACACATTTACAGAAATGAATCTGTTCTGCTGTGAAAGTGAAGCTTCTGGGAGTTTTTCTTGCCTCTGATGCTGCAGTGACTTCCTGTTTACATAGTTGATTGCTTTCTAATTGGACGGTGCCAGCGACGTTTCCTGCATCACATTTACACGCAGGTTAAGTTTTTACTAGTCGAGGGATTTGTTAGTTTTGCAGTTAACCAGTTTGAAACTCGTCAGCAGTTATGAGAGCTGAGGAGCAGCTTCATGAAGAGCTTCACGTCCTGCTTCACATGTAAAACCTGCAGGAACCCTCTTCATGACACTCTGATGCTGTGACCTCTGACCTTTGACCTCCTCAGTGCTGTGATAAAGCAGTCAGAGCTCATCGCACTTGTTGCCCTCTGCTGAGCTCTGATGGATGATGACAATGGAGAGAAAGCTGGAGGCTCCAGCTGAGTGTTTATAGACTGACCGAGGGCACACACACACACACACACACACACACACACACACACACACACACACACACACACACACTCTTGTCTCTGAGACTTAAGCTCATTGTGTGTTTTCGTGCTGCCTGGGTGAGGTTCGTCTCAAATATCCGGACGTGCTGCGATTCTGCTGCAGTTTCTGCAGAGGAGTCTGCGAATACCTGAGGGGGGAGGAGGAGGAGGAGGGAGGAGCAGGGTGGGGGAGGTTTGGCGGTTTCGGGGGCGTTGGAGGTTTTTCAGGAAGTGGGATTGTGAGGAATGTGGCTGCTGGCAGACGCTGTGTGCTGGTCTGGCTGCAGATCAGAGATGCGTCTCTGTGTTTCTGTGGAAAAGAAGCTTCTCAGCTGCTTTGGTGCAGATTGAAAATCACAGTTTTGCTCGATGAGCTTCTGGCTGCAGCAGCTGGGTCTCTGTTCTTTGAAAGAGACAGAAAGCAGACGCACAGACTGAACACAGACAGTTTCAGAGCAGCCTTCCTCCGTTGTTTTCGGTCAGACTCCTCCTCCTCTCCTTCATCAGGAGGAGCTGCAGGAACGCAGACGGGAGGAAACATCATAACTGAAGCACGACTGTGCAAACCTCCTCTGGCTTATTTTAACATGAATGAAGGACCGTTTGAGTCGGTTCTGATTTGTTACAGTGAGTTTTGTCGGTCACCATCACGCAGTCTGTTTGAGTTGTTGGTCCTGAGCCGTCAGTTTCACACAGAACAGAGTGAAGATGTGCACTTTGTGTTTGAGGCCTGCTGATGTTTGATCACTGCAGGTCTGAGCCGATCACTTCATGAACCGATCAGGATTTACTCTGCAGAGTTAAAGGGCAAAGAGTCCTTAAAATCTTAGAGAAAAGTCTCAGTGTTTGTCTTCTGAAAGATGTCAGCGTGGCTCCATTTGAAGGTTCCTCCTCTCAGCTTCAGGATGTTAACATGTGCTTCAGGTTCAGTGGTGATGAAGCTCAGCAGCTTCAGTCTTTCCTGCCTCCATGCGAAGCTCCAGGAACATGATCAGTTTAGTGTTTAACCAAAGATGATCAGATGGCCGGAGGATCAGCTCTGCCTGAGAAGACGAGCTGTGGGGAAACAAGTCGTCCTAACCGACAGGAGAAGGAAGTGTTTTTGAGATGGAGGCTCTTTAATGATTGATAACTAATTGATTAATGTCCCAGCTTGATTATTGAAAATATAATGACAGTAAAAATTCTACAGCTTCAGTCTGACGGTCACGTCTTCACTATTCCTCCACGATGGAAACGCAGCTCAGAGCTGATTGGTGGTGAAACTGTAAACTTTATTTATAAAGACTCTGAGAACAGAGACGTCAAACTCTGCTGCTTCAGGACCGACTCCACTTCCTGTCTGTCTGAAATATTGACGAGTTTTTATGTAACGCGGCTGTTTGATGCTGCACATTAAACACCACAACGCTCCCTCTCTCTCTGTCTCTCTCTGTCTCTCTCTCTGTCTCTCTGTCTCTCTGTCTGTCTCTCTCTCTGTCTCTCTCTCTGTCTCTCTGTCTGTCTCTCTCTGTCTGTCTGTCTCTCTCCGTCTCTCTCTCTGTCTCTCTCTGTCTGTCTCTCTCTCTCTGTCTCTCTCTCTGTCTCTCTGTCTCTCTGTCTGTCTCTCTCTCTGTCTCTCTGTCTGTCTCTCTCTGTCTGTCTGTCTCTCTCTGTCTCTCTCTGTCTCTCTGTCTGTCTCTCTCTCTCTCTGTCTCTCTCTGTCTCTCTCTCTGTCTGTCTCTCTCTCTGTAAGTGTGTGATGTCTGTAAATACTTCACATTTTGCAGTGTTCATTCTGTTACATAAAGGGCTTAGACACACACACACAAACACACACACACGTACTGGTTGTTTTCATGGCATTGATCATCGAGCTGTCCAGTGTTTTGTTGTTTATAAATACTGATCAGTTTGTCTTCAGCTCCTGATCGAACTCCTGCTGATGAACGTGTGAATGTTTGGGTTGATGATTGCATGTTCGGGTGCATCTGAGATTTTTAGACTTGAGAGAGTAAAAGCTGAACTCCACGGGGGTGTGTGTGTGTGTGTGTGGTGTGTCAGGTGATGGAGCAGAGAGGTTCGGACTCCTCTGGTCACATGATTAAATGATCTCACACGAGACAAATGCAAACGGCTGTGGATAAAAGCGTCTGACAGCGAGGCTCCTCTGAGAGGATTCGTGTGTGAGCGTTTCAGAGGACACACGTCCTGCAGGAACGAACATCAGCGTTAAATATTGAACAAGGTTGTGTAACCGTGAGAGTTTTCATGAGCGTCGAGTCCAAATCTGCCCGGATTTATTCAGCTTACTGATCTATGGACCTAATGATGTGAAAACTGTAGAGGCTTCAATCTGATTTTTCTAACTGTTGTGTGTCTGCATCAGCACCTGAATTCTGCACATCATGCTGTAATCTGCATGTGTGTTCATGAAATAATAACAATAACAGGTTAAAACTACTGCAGTGTTCAACTGTCGAGTGAAAAACAAATGAACTGAAGAGACTTCAGTGTTTCTGCAGGAGCTTTCAGATGAAAATGCACCACCCAGAAACTATCTGTGTGTGTGTGTGTGTGTGTGTGTGTTTCTCCTCATGTTAGCTGGTGAACACAGTGTGACAGATGTAGTCTAACTGTGCTGGATGCTGCAGCAGCTAACTCGCTAACACTGACGGGTTAATAATTTATCTGCTGCTGAATTTTTCACAGCAGCTTTAACCTCCTTTCTTACATCACTAACTACACACAGTGACTACACACAGTGACTACACACAGCCACTACACACAGCCACTACACACAGCAAATACACACAGCCACTACACACAGCGACTACACACAGCCGCTACACACAGCCGCTACACACAGCCGCTACACACAGCAAATACACACAGCCGCTACACACAGCGACTACACACAGCCACTACACACAGCCACTACACACAGCAAATACACACAGCCACTACACACAGCCACTACACACAGCAAATACACACAGCCACTACACACAGCGACTACACACAGCCG
>JAQMCX010000007.1:1021360-1039759 GCA_029814765.1 Acanthurus leucopareius
CAGATCTCACTCACACACACCTACACACACACACACACACACACACACAAACACACACACACAAACACACACACACACGCACACACACACTGCAGTGAAATGGAGTGAGTTTAAGCTTCAGACGGACGTGGGGTCGTTTGTTTCACGTCCTCTGAGGTTTTTCGGGGGAAGTTTTGTGGGTTTGAGGTGAAACTCGTTCTTTAACTCTCGAGCTGTTTCTTCGTAATTTGGGTCGTGTTTGTGTTTTATTGAGAAGTGAAGACAAAAGAGAGCAGTTACACAACAGGCCGAACAGAGACGCTGCTGTTTGTCCTCAGAGGGCCGAGGAGGCCGAGGCTGCAGCCGCAGGACAAATCTGACCCGAAAGCTTAAAATTAGCTTTTTTCTGCGTGATAACCAGAAACATCTGCTCTCTCTGCGTGTGTGTGTGTGTGTTTACAGGGATTGGCATGATGTTTATGTTGATAATTGAGTGAAAACATAAATCATAATAACCACATATCACTGCCAAATATTTATCAGTGCTAATTTCTAAAGCAGCTTAGTGGTTCAGGTTTTTTTTGGGGGGGGGGCCTCTGGCTCGCTGCTCGTTTGGATGAAACAACAGAACAAAAGCTGCTTTATCTGCAAAAGACAAGGCTGCTGGGTGGTCGCCAGGCCAGAGACGCTGCCACACAGACGGAGCGCGGCGGCGTTGCCAGGCGCCTCACGTTGTTTCTGACTCCGGATTCCTTCCACAAACATTCAGGCAAACAGAGGACGGCGGCCTCAGAGGGGGAGGGGCTCCATGTGAGGGTTAAACTGTCCGACAGCTTTCACTTCAGGCAACACTGTTTCCTTTTGTGTCACAACTTCCCACATATTTATGTTTCAATATGCAAATGAGGCCAGTGACTCATCATCAGTAACGAGCTCGTTAGCACTGAGGTCACTGAGGTCAATGAGGTCACATGGTAACTGAGGTCACATGGTAACTGGAGCTTTATGTGCAGGTGACGAGTTCAACAAAAATACTTTACAAACTCCAAGTGTCAAAGTAAAGAGACGTCTTAATCTGAAGAGTAACTGTAACTGTCAGATAAATGTGGTGGAGTAAAATCACAGCTTCCCTCTGAAATGTAATGGAGTAGTTTAAACGCTGTGAAACAGAAATACTCTAATAGAGTCTGTGTAATCTGTAGTGAAGTACTTGAGTAACTGTACTTGTGTCTCATTTTGCAGTGATGTGATTGGACAGTTTGTGACCTTTGACCTGTGTGTTTCCTCAGTACGTGTTTGATCATCAGGACGGCGACGTGTTCGGCTGCGTCGCTGACGTCGGATGGATAACGGGTCACAGCTACGTGGTTTACGGCCCGCTGAGCAACGGCGCCACCACTGTCCTGTTTGAGAGCACACCTGTTTACCCCGACCCAGGTGAGAGAGCCGCTCGTGTGTCTGAGCAGCTGCTGACCTCACAGCCCGTTTCCGAGAACTACAGCTCCCAGGGTGCATTTCCCTAACGACCACTCAAACAGCTTCACATCCTGTTTTCAGCTCTGAACCTGTTGATCCACCACACGATGCAAACAGGTTCATCTCAGGTCTGAAACTTCATTAAATGACCCTAAAAACAGCCGCAGAAAGCGTCGAATGACAGTCGAAACTCAAATCCACCAACATTCACATCGACTGAAATGTATGCTGGGAAACTAACTAGTGGAGATTCCGAGCTGCAGGTTCGATTTTAAAAACAGGTTTTATCTAAATAAATGAAAAATCTGAGCAGCTGAAGAGAAAGAAAGCAAACCGGTCTGATTTCGGTCTGAACCCTCTCAGGTGAGGCTTCAGGTGTCGTCTGAAGGTCAGTGTTGTTTCAGAGTGAACCGGTCAGAGAGCTGAATGAACAGGGAGTGTCGTTTTATCGGCCTCACTCCACTGTTTGGTTACTCATTCATGGCCTTAATGTGGGTTTATTACCTTCAGCTTTGGACCGCAGCCAGTTTATCTCACCTGGGCGGCTCTGACCTCACCTGGGATGTTGGCTCGACCTTTAACGTGTTTGTGGTCAGTTCATTCAGAAATCCATGCGGGGCCTCAGGGCGCAGGAAGTCCAGAAGCCGTGAAAACAAAATGAGGACGTTTATATCGAACAGAAACACTGAACGTGAAAAACAAGAAACCTGGAAAAACACCAGGATGTTGGTTTATGTGTGAGCATGCTAGCATGCTAATGTTAGCATGTAGCTCAGAGCAGCCTACGCTTAATGACATCACAGTCCATGACATCACAGTCCATGACATCACAGTCCATGACATCACACAGTGATGCAACATGAGTGTTTTGCAGGATGAGTTTTTCACACATAACACGTGTTCATGTGTTCACACACGTTACAGCCTAAATGTCTCTGTGTGTGTGTTTCTCTGTGTGTATGTGTGTGTGTGTTTCTCTGTGTGTATGTGTGTGTGTGTGTGTGTATGTGTGTGTGTGTGTTTCTGTGTGTGTGTGTGTGTCTCAGGCAGGTACTGGGAGACCGTCCAGCGTCTGAGGATCAATCAGTTTTACGGCGCGCCGACGGCTTTGCGTCTGCTGCTGAAGTACGATGACAGCTGGGTGAAGAAGTACGACCGCTCGTCTCTGCGGACGCTCGGATCAGGTCACGCATCGTCATGTCGTCATGGTGTTTAGTGTCCCGGCAACGGTGTGCGGTCCCCGGTTGGACTCTGCAGTCACAGTCTGTTACTGACTCAGATAAGATTCCTCACTTTCTGTTATTATTGGCTAATTGATCCGGTTATCAGGCGCGACGTGGCGTTCAGCCAGCTGTTTGATATTAGAGGCATCAGTTCCTCTGCAAAGACCAAAGATCAATACTCAGCCTATTGATGACCCACTTCAGAAGACATGAACCCGCTGTGATAAACTCCAGTCTCCTTTCAAACTGAGAATACATGAATTCAAAGTCAGATCAGTAACTTTATCACAGTGCAGGAGTACTCGATTACAAAGACTGGATTACAAAGTACTGCATCTGAAATGCTGCAAACAGCAAAAGTATTACAGATTTTAAAGTACTCGTTCGTACTTCAGCTGCTGCAGGTGGAGACACTCTGAGCCACTTTACAGCCCAACCTGGGGGTCGCAGCCCCCACAGGGTCGGCAGGTAAACCTGAGGGGTCGCACATGATTTAATGCTACAGAAGAAGAAACAAAAACCTGTTTTCAGTTTCAAGAAGAATCTTTGATTTTTCTGACATGTTGAAAGTTTTTCAGACCTCAAACAGGAAAAGATCGAACGTTTGTCACCTGAAACCTGAAACACTGAGTTTTATGAGCTGTGCAAGAAGAAAATACTCTGATTACGCAAAAGTACCACAACATTGTACTCATGAATGTGTGTGTGTGTGTGTGTGTGTGTGTGTGTGTGAGCAGTGGGTGAGCCCATCAACCACGAGGCCTGGCAGTGGTTCAACAGCGTGGTTGGAGAGGGACGCTGTCCTTTAGTGGACACCTGGTGGCAGACAGGTGAGAACCCACACACACACACACCCGTCCTGCGTGATCAGAACCTGATGCAGATGTGTGCAGATGTGTGAGGTCGGTGTTCTTTGTTCTCTGAAGCCTCGCGGGACATAAAACACTTTGTTTGGGTTTAAGAGTCACTTCAGGAGGGTTTATGGGCTCAATCACAGGAGGGTCAACGCAGGTCACGAGCACGAAGATACACAACAACAGCTCAGAGACAGCAAAGGCATGTTTCAGCGCCACCTATGGGCAGTCTGCACCGAGCTCAGCAAGCTCTGCCTGCAGTGATTTTCCAGCAGCAGCATCAGAGACGATCAAAGTCCTGAAACAACCACATAAAGTTCAATATTAACAAATGTTAAGCTGAAATCACTCATTCGCTCCCCATAAAGCAGATTTTATTATGAGGTTTCATCACCACTTTGCGTCAGTGCGGCAGCTGTACGGTCACAAGCTGCTGTTACAGGACGGTCTGAAACCTTTTTTATGAGGTTTTACTGGGTTACGCAACATTTGAATCAAAGACACATAAAACCGACTTTTATAATGAGACAGAAGTGGACAGTGAACCTGCAGCCGGAGCATCGAACCTGAACCGCATCAGTCATGAAGGCGGTTAGAGAGGGCGACGGCGACACACGGCGACACACGGCGACACACGGAGACACACGGCGACACACGGCGATGAGACTCAAGTCGAGCTGCAGGACAACAGACAAACCTGAGTGCTGAAGAAGAGCCGACGCTGCTGGAAACAGGCGAAAGAGGCGAAAGGGGCGGACGAGGCCTCGGCTGATGTTTCCTCATCACCAACGTCTGACAGTAATTAGAACGATTAGCAGCAGAACATCTGCAGCTCTACAGAAAGAGACTCGAGAGCCCCCCAACCCCCCAGGACAAGACAGGATCACTGACAGCCCTGTGAGAGTGTGTGTGACCTAATTCCTCGACGATCGCTGAGTGTGTGTGCGTGTGTGTTTGTGTTGTTTTTAAATCAGACTTTAAACTCTCTGCCAGCTGCTTCTTTCTCTTAAAAGGAGAAAAACCGAATAAATTAAGAAATTAAAGGAAATTAAAGCTGCATGCAGAGGCAGCGTCAGAGGCCCTCTAGTGGCAGCCACAGGTAACTGCAACACACTGACTTATTTACATTTTTGAACATTTTCATCACCAGCGTTAAAACTTTCACACAAACCTGCTGAATCGGCCTCCTCACTTACCTGAGTCTGACCCTCGCTGCTCTCTGATTGGTTAGGACAGTCACATGTCAGTCAGGAGCAGAGTGTTGTTTCTGTGCAGCTGATGAGCATCACTCATTTAAACGATTAAAGTTTTATTTTTCACTAAATAAATAAAATCCACACGACAGAACAAGATGAACACACATTCAGATGGACACTTTCACACTTCTGCCTCTAGGGGGCACTCACAGGACCACAGGCTATCTGACACCGACAGTAAATTTTCCATGACGTGTGTCAGTCTGCAGTCGAGTTAAAACTGGTTAAATATTTATCATCAAGTGTTTATTGAACAAACTCAGCAGCACTTAAACACAACATCAAAGAGTCAAACTTTCATCTGTGTGGAGGACTTCTTTCCTTTCTTTCTTTCTTTCTTTCTTTCTTTCTTTCTTTCTTTCTTCTTCTCTGACGTGAGATAACAGTCTTTGTTCTGGTCGTCTCTCTGCAGAGACCGGCGGCGTCTGCATCGCGCCTCGGCCTGCAGAGGAAGGAGCTCCCATCATCCCGGCGATGGCGATGAGGCCGTTCTTTGGCATCCAGCCGGTTCTCATGGGAGAGAAGGTGACCTGAGCTGCACAAACACAAAACACGCTGCAGGATTTCTGAAACGAAGGAACCTGCAGCAACACTTTGTCCACTTCTTTAGTGTAAAAATGACGCAACAGTCCGTTTCACTCCGATCTGATCCTGGTTCCAGTCTGACCAGCTGATGGTCACATGACCTTTAAACCACGAGTCAACAAACACGACAAAACAGGTTCATCACGCTGAACAGAGCCAGCTGTTTGCATCTGTTTACAGTCTTCATGCTAAGCTGAGCTAAGCTAAGCTAACCATAGCTTTGATATTCAGTCATAGAAAATCAAATGAACATTTTAACAGTGAAGCTCTGGTTAAATCTCAGATGATGTGGCCTGTAGGGGACGTGAAGGTGGCCTGTAGGGGGCGTGTTAAGGTGGCCTGTAGGGGGTGTGTGAAGGTGGCCTGTAGGGGGCGTGAAGGTGGCCTGTAGGGCGCGTGAAGGTGGCCTGTAGGGGGCGTGTGAAGGTGGCCTGTAGGGGGCATGTGAAGGTGGCCTGTAGGGGGCGTGAAGGTGGCCTGTAGGGGGCATGTGAAGGTGGCCTGTAGGGGGCGTGAAGGTGGCCTGTAGGGGGCGTGTTGAGGTGTGAGGATGGAGTCCTGCAGGTCTCAACGGGTCAGGGTTTGAGTTCAGACTCAGTCTCACAGGTTTTTTGCCTGTTTTGAAGACGGATGAGAGACTTCGAGGATCAGCTGTTTCCAGCGAGCTCTCCTCCAATCAGACGCCCATCAGCCTGCGTGTCGTTAACCCCACTTGACCTCTGGATGCAGAGGTGGAGCGAGCCGTCGAGTGACACCCCTCCGTCTCTTTCTCAGTTTAATCTTCAATTCAAAGAGTACCAGCAGCATCTGTTTGCTTTGATTAACAGACTTTCAGGCTCAGTTGGGATGATCGCTGCTCCCCCAAATTAATTATCCGCTAGTTTCCCCATTTCGCTCGCTCTGCTAAAGAGCCGTAATCTGCCGGCGCTCCAGGGTTTTTCATCAGCACTGGTTACTGAGTGTAGATTAGATTAGATTAGGCCTCCTTCAGTTTCACATTTCATCCTCAGAGGAGGTCGAGGTCACGTCACTTTCACTGCAATCCTCTCAGCGCTCACACAAACTGCAGTGAGTCGGCTGATGAAGACGCTCCGCATGTGTTTAATAGACAGTTTGTGCAGGATTTCATTAGAAACGTCCAGACCGGCCTCGTTCTCACTGTGGAAAACCTCCGTGTTTACACAAAAACACCGAGTCTGACCCCGAGGAGCCGTGAGAACCGTCATCACAGGACGTTCTGCTGTGTCCCGTATTTTCATAACCGTCCTGTATCATTAGTTTCAGCGTTTTAGGATTCAGACTCTTTACCAAAGTAAAAGGGAAATGTTAAAATGTTCAACTAGAAAAGAAAAACTTCCTGCATTTAAAAGCAAAAGTTTTATCAGCTGAAAGTTTCTTTGTGTCAAAAGTGAAAGTAACCTGCAGAATCACCTCATTCACAGTGTGACTGTCTGCGACACGTTCATGTGCCAGACTGTGATGTCATGCTAACAGACTGAGGCTAAAGCTAACAGACGTCATGCTAACAGACTGAGGCTAAAGCTAACAGACGTCATGCTAACAGACTGAGGCTAAAGCTAACAGGTCCGAGGTCAGTTTGAAACAACATGAGGCCTCAGAAATGAAGTAAAATCACTGACGAGTGAAGTTCGCAGATTTGTTTGTTTGCTTTCAAGTGTTTGAGTTTGAATTTGTGACATTTTTCTAAAATCTGTCCTCTGTGTGTGTGTGTGTGTGTGTGTGTGTGTGTGTGTGTGTGTGCGGTTGTTTCAGGGTGAACCTTTGTCAGGTAACTCTGTGGGCGGAGCTCTGTGTATCGGCCAGCCGTGGCCCGGGATGGCTCGCAGCGTCTACGGAGACCACCAGAGATTCGTGGAGGCGTATTTCAAAGCGTATCCCGGTCAGTGAAGTTCAAACACGCTGCAGCTGTTCAGCTCGCCGTGTGTGTGTCCCTGTGTCGGTGTGTGTCCCTGTGTCGGTGTGTGTGTGTGTCCCTGTGTCGGTGTGTGTCCCTGTGTCGGTGTGTGTGTGTGTGTCGCTGTGTCGGTGTGTGTGTGAGCTCGTGTGTTTTCTCTCAGGTTGTTATTTCACCGGCGACGGTGCGTTTCGCTCCGAGGACGGATACTACCAGATCACCGGCCGCATGGATGATGTCATCAACGTGAGCGGGCATCGTCTCGGTACTGCTGAGATAGAGGACGCTCTGGTGAGACGTCTCACACACACACACACACACACACACACACACACACACACACACAGGACAAGACGTTTCTCATCCTCCTTATCAGAGTTTTATTATCATTATTAAATAAGAAAATGAACAAAAACTAAAGACCAACGATGCAAAGTGTCCTCAAAGTGATCAGCTGATCTTTAACATTTCCCTGAACTTCAGAGCACCTGAATGCATCGTGTGTTCATGCAGCAGAGTCCAGGAGGAGCGGACCAGGACTCAATGAGATCAGAAAAAAGCAGAGAATGAGGAGATGATTGTTGTAAAGTCGTTCCTCTCGTCAGGCGACTGTTTGATTATCTGTGATTGATCCTGAAAACATGGATTCTCTGTTCGCAGGATGAGCATCCAGCTGTTCCTGAAACAGCTGTGATTGGATTCCCACATGACATCAAAGGAGAAGGTGAGAGATGAAACACAGGTAACACACCTGACCTGAACTCCCATCATCCTTTGCTGCCCTCCGTGTTGTTTGAATGGAAGCATGTGGCACTTTCAAAATAAAGGCACAGAGACGTTGGTGTTGCAGGAGGGTGATTCTCCGTTTTCAGTCTTTAGTTTTATTTATTTGTGAACTTTCTCCTCTTTATTATAATTTTCTCAGTTATTTCATTGCTGAGTTTTTGTGTCATGTTTGTTTGTTGTTCAGTCAGAATCATGTGAAGCTCGATGTGAAGCTGCTCAACACAAAGAAACTGAGCTTTGATTCCTCACACTCTGCTGCCTCCTGCTGGTCAGACAGTGGAACTGCCACAAAAGAGATTTACTAAAAACTAAAGTTTGCTCAGATGAACAATGCAGAGCGGAGATCAGTGGTGGAAGCAGAGAGACGGACTCAGCCTGTAAGACGAAGCGAAGGGCAGCAGACTGTGCAGCTCCAGTCAAGTTTTTGAAGAATCAAAAACACCTGAGTCCCAACACTGTTCTCAGTTTTGTTTGCTAAAAGTGCACAGGTGTGTCTAAAGTGTGTGTGTGTGTGTGTGTGTGTGTGTGTGTGTGTGTGTGTGTGTGTGCGTGTGTGTGTGTGTGCCCTCAGTGCCATTTGCCTTCGTGGTTTTGAAGGACGAGCTTGCTGGAAACCGCACCGCCGTCCTCAAGCAGCTCAGAGAACTTGTCGCCACAAAGATCGCCAAGTACGCGGTCCCTGAACACTTCCTGGTGAGGCCCCGCCTAACTTTGGTTTCCTTGGCAACACACTCGCACACCTAACTTAAGCAGTGATGTCACATTGTTTAGCATGACATCACTGGAGCAGGATACCAAGTTGAACAGCTGAAGAGTTTAGTTTGACAGGAAAAAAACCTTAAGCTTCAGGTGAGTCACCTGACTGACATGGAGACGTTGTGTTCAGTGTGTTTGTAAAAAATACGAACTTTCTGTCCTCATGTTGTTGGATGAGTCTCAGTAACATCTGAGGTCATTTAAAGTCCCTCTGATCCATCAGAGCTTCTCAAAGATCCGTCTGATCGTCTCAGTGTGTCTCTGACAACGAGCTCAGCTCCTGTCAGCCAATCAGAAGTCAGAATTTCTTGTTTTTCTCTCAGGTGGTGAAGCGGCTGCCGAAGACTCGCTCCGGGAAGATCATGAGGCGGATCCTCAGGAAGGTGGCCATGGATAAAACTGGTGACCTCGGTGACGTGTCAACTCTGGATGACCCCTCTGTCGTCACGGAGATCATAGAGGCCCACAAGCAGTACAAGAAGCAGAGAGAAGAGGAGGAGAAGAAGAAGAAGAAGCAGTAAGAGCAACTTCCTGTCTGTTAAAAACAGAGGCATCATCAGCAGCCAAGCAGGTCCTCAGGTACAGATGACATCATCACTGCTCAGGTAGACCCAGAGCCCATCAGAGACGTCAACCACTCACCTCTGTGGTTACCCACAATGCACTGCTCCCACTCCTGTGAGTCAGCTGCCTCAAATCTTCTAAGAGCAAGTTTTAAAAAATCAAATTAAATTTTAAACTGTGAAGTTTTGTTGTGACACAAAAAGTGTCGATGCCTCGTGAAGGAAAATCTGTTTTAGCACTAAAGACAAAACTGATTTTTGAACTTTTTTGATAATTTTTCTTACTAAAATCTGAATTTGACTTTTAATTTGGAGATTTTTTTAAATAAAGGAACTCTTACATACATAATCATTTGAATTTGATGCATTATCAGTATTTTAGAATCAAGCTAAAGTTCAGAGTTTGTGCCAAGAAAGTTTGAATTCTGACTTTATCTCACTTTTTTTCATTTGCCTTGACTCTTTTTTTCAATTATTTTTGTATCACAGATAAATATTTTGTCCACATGAGCAGATTTTATAGATTCACAGTTTGGATCTGAAATCATTCATTGACATTTAATGTGATTGGACACATAACTTTATCACAGAAATGCAAAAATGAACGAATAAACAAATATTTAACAGATAAACATACAATGATTGTCTGTGTTTCTGAATTTCATCTCAATAAAGGTTTAAAAAACACACACAATAAAAAACTCCAACTCCATCTTAAAATGTATAAGAGCTGCTATTTTTTAATTTCATTGCGCCTTTTGGTACAATGACAATAAAAGGAATTCTGAATTCTGAATTTTGAAAAATGTGAAAAAACCCGGATATTTCAAAACAATAACGCATGAAATGAAAATTATATATATTTATTTTATTATGTTCATGTTCAGGAAAACAATAAAAAGAAACATTTACTCTGATTTCATGTTTTAAAGAACTTTGTATTATTATGAAATTAGATGAAAATAATTGAATAGTTTGAACTGTTTTGTTGTTTGTCTTGGATTTTTTTTTACAAATACATATGAATTAAATCATCAGATATCTTTTATATTTAAATGAATTTACCTACACAAAATGAATTTTTAAAAAATATGTTTTTGTTTTGTTTTCTCTTTTTATTTATTAGTAAATTAACTTAATGTAAGTGAACAAACGCATTCAGTTGTTTAGGAAACATAGTTTTGTCGTTGTGCAGAAAGTGTATTTGTTAGTTTTGTTGTTGTGTTGGTGACCTCCGGCCAGTAGGGGGCAGCCTTCTCTGACTCCTCCGGGCTTAAACAGGCCGTAAACGAACAAAAGGTGCCGTAAAGCGCTCAGCTGTGGCTGCTCGGTGAAACAACACAAACGGACGCTCTCCTGTGTTCACGTTACCGTTTTTATTGCCCGTTAAACTTTGTTTCGTGTCTGAGTTGAGTGTTTAAATGTCGTCCTCGGCGGAGCAGCTCGTGTCCGCCATGTTGGAGGAGTTCGTGTCGACGGCGGCGACGGAAATCTGCGCGAGACTCAAAACGGAAAACTCCAAGCCTGAAGTGAGTGAGACACACACACACACACACACACACACACACACACACACACACACACACACATTCAAACTGCTCCTTAGCGCTGATGGGAATCGTAGTTTTGACATTTAAGTTTTTAACGAAGAAAACAAAAACGCGTCTGTGTGACTTTAAAGAAGGAAACGTGTCAATAAAAAATATGTCATTTGATCTCAGCTTTTATTTTTGTTAGTTTTTTACATTTTCAGGTTCAAACAGATTAAAAACGTTTTGTTTACCACCGAGAATGTTTCAGAATCTTGATTTAATCCTCAGATTCACATTCAGCACCGACGAAGTCATGATTTTTATCACAAAGCTGTTTTTTTAAGTTGAAGTTACAGTTTAAACTTTGTTCACAGCCTAATGTCTTAACTCCGTGTGTGTGTGTGTGTGTGTGTGTGTGTGTGTGTGTGTGTGTGTGTGTGTGTGTGTGCGTGTGACAGCAGGAGCTGCTGGCTGTGATGAAGACTCTCTGTGAGGCTCTGCTGCAGGAGCTGAGGAGGCTTCTGGAGCAGCAGGAGAAGCAGGAGCAGCATCAGGAGGACGGTGAGAACTTTACGAACCCCATGGTGTTTTCAGAAGAGCCTCAGGTGTCCATGTCTGTCCTCCTCCTTCAGGAAACTGCTGAAGCTCTCAGTGATGATCTCTGTCTCTGCAGGCGCTGCTTTCGAGTGTCAGCAGGACTCCACCCCTCCAGGGGTGCTGCACCACACTCAGATGGAGCCGAACCACCGATCAGAAGCTCCTCCAGGTGAAACCAGCCGGTCGGAGCAGACTCCTTCAGCAGGCAGCAGGCGGACCTTCGGCTGCAGCATCTGCAGCAGCAGCTTCTCCAGACGGACCAACCTGGGCGCTCACCTGCGGGTCCACAGCAGAGAGCGGCCGTTTACCTGCCCCACCTGCGGCAAAGCGTTCTCTGCCCGCAGCAGCGTCAGAGTCCACCAGCTCACCGTGCACGGCGGGCAGCGGCCGCACAGGTGTTCTCACTGCGGGAAGGTGTTCGGCACGCGCAGCCACCTCAGGGCGCACCAGGCGTCCGGTGGGCAGCGCAGCAAGCGCCCGCTCAGGTGCTTATCGTGCGGCGAGACGCTTGCGGCAAAGTGCTGCTTCCCAAAGCACAGACTCACCTGCCAGAACACAGAGGAGAGGTTCAGGTGTGCAGAGTGTGGGAAGGTGTTCTCGAGGCACAGCTACCTGTCTGCTCACCAGAGAGTCCACCTGAAGGACAAACCCTTTAAATGTCAGACATGTGAGAAAGGATTCACCACGCGCCGCAGCGTCCATGTCCACCAGCTGACCGTCCACGCAGGGCTGAGGCCGTTCACCTGCAGCGTCTGCAGCAGGGCATTCAGCCAGCGGAGCGGCCTCAGAGCTCACCTGAGGACACACACAGGTGAGCGGCCGCACACCTGCGAGCAGTGTGGAAACAGTTTCTCCAGCAGGAGCAGCCTGTCAGTCCACCGGCGCGTCCACACCGGAGAGAAGGCCTTCCGCTGCGACACCTGCGGGAAGAGCTTCAGCGTGTCAGCCAACCTGCGGCGCCACCGGCTCATCCACTCAGGCCGCCGGGCGTTCAGCTGCGACGTGTGCGGCCGCAGCTTCACACAGGCCGGACACCTGAAGGTTCACCGCGCCGTGCACAGCAGCGAGTGGGCCTTCATCTGCAACGCCTGCGGGAAAGGCTTCCGACAGCGCAGCGCTCTGCTGGTGCACGAGCGGAGCCACGCCGGCATCAAACCGCACGGCTGCACGGAGTGCGGCAAGAACTTCTCATCATCCACATCACTGAAACGCCACCAGCTGGCCCACGAAGGGCGGAAAGCTCACACCTGCAACGAGTGTGGGAAGAGCTTCACCAGCGCTCAGGTGCTGAAGACCCACCGGCAGCTGCACGGCGGCAGCAGATCGTTCACCTGCGACGTGTGCGGACGCGCCTACAGCTCGCAGAGCTACCTGACGACGCACAGACGCAGCCACTCGGAGGGGAAACCGTTCAGCTGCGCTCAGTGTCTGAAAACCTTCTCCACGCAGGCGAGCATGAAGCTGCACGAGCGCACGCACAGCGGAGAGAAACCGTACATCTGCGAGGTTTGCGGGAAGAGCTTCAGCGTGTCGCAGAACCTCGTCAGACACAAACGAATCCACAGCGGAGAGAAGCCGTTCGAGTGCGGCGTCTGCGGGAAGAAATTCAGCCAGAACAACAACCTGAAGACTCACCGGCTGGTTCACACGGGACAGAAGCCGTTCAGCTGCTCCGCCTGCAGCAGGAGCTTCAGCTCCATGAGGAGCCTCAGGGAGCACAAGTGTGACCCTCTGACGTGAAGCTGAGAGCTGCAGCAGCTCGTTTACAGACCAAAGGAATGAGACTCAAACTGACCTGAGAAGACTTAAACCAACGTGACAAAGCAGACATCGTGCACGTGACTACACGTCAAATATGTCCATTCATTTATTTATTTATTTAGACACCTGAAGTCTTATTTTGGTGGTTTTTCCTGGTTTCATTTAAAATCACCTTTAATGTGAATGTGTTGAACAATGTCAGAACAGGAAATCTTTTCATGAAACAGGCTTCATTAGACAAAATCAGTCCAGAGTGAAACACAGAGGGTCAGATGAGTCTGCACACGCTGCCACTTCACAGTTTAACCAGATGAAACTGAGTTACTAAAACAGAAACTTTGACAGGAAAAAACTGAACAAGCCCTCAGATGACTTCATTAAAAACTTGATCCTTTCTTGCTGGAAATTGTAATCGAACTTCCTGACAGGATACGAACTTGTGATTGATTGTTATTGTTTGTAAACACAACAAATAAAGTGAAAACACATTTATTGGTGCAAATGGAAGTTTTAACGTTTTTAATTTCCGTGGATTTTATTCATCTTCTTTTCTTTTTACATGTTATTAGTATTAGCTATAGTAGAAGCAGAAGTATTTAAGGTTTTAATCGATATTTTGTTTGTTCTTTTCGTACGTTAAAGATTTTAATAAAAACTGAGGGTGCGTTTCCGGTGGGTCTTTTGTTTTGAAGTCACACCGGAAGCTGTCGTCACTGGTAAACAGCGTCGGTAGGATGTGTCGCCGCTTCTCTCCGTGTTTGCTCCCACTGTTCCGGGGTTAAACCAGCGGGGCGAGCCGTTCCAGCTGCAGGCGAACAGCCGAGCCGAGCCGAGCAAAGCCGGGCCGAGCCGAGCCGAGCCGAGCCGGACCGGGCCGGGTTAACCGTCCGAGTCCAGCATGAATGAGACGGAGGGGCTCCGGCTCCGGCGGCTGCAGAGACCGCAGGTCATCACCGACGAGCTGACGGAGCACCGATACAAAGGATCCGGGTAAGAACCGAACCAGGACCGTTTATCCAGCATCAACACCTGAAGTAACGGTAACCGTGAGAGTAACGACTCCGTTACTGCTGTTTACAGCCGCGTGCGCACTGAGCTCACGGGCTGCAGCCGGTGCTTTCAGGCTGATTGATCAACGATCAGTTCTTATAGGAAGCGTCTCCGACCGATTTGTTGGTCAGAACGACCTGATTATCAAACCGGAAACCGAATAAAACCGATCCGGTGCAGGGAGGTAACTGATTACCGGAGACACGCACCTGCTGTGAGCTTCCTGCTGAGACAATCGATCACCACAGAAGAACTGAAAACTCTCTGTTTTAGGTGCATTTTGCATTTAAAGTCAAACTATTTAAAGTCAAAGTTATTTTTCTGTTTTCTTCTGTAATAACTGAAGGGATGCAGGTCACATCTGCGCGCAGGGAGCTGCACCGCCCCCTGCAGGCCGACACGGGAACTGCTTTGCTGAAAGATGTAAAACTTGTATAACTGACTTTCTAAACAACATTAGTTCTTATCAGCGTGTTTGAACCTGCTGTTAGCTAACTGCACAGCTGAAGTTCGAGGGTTGTATCAAGGGAAAGCTAGCCTGCAAGCTAACTGCAGCTAGCCTTAGCAAGAGGTCTGACCAAGGTTAGATCCCTGAGGAACCCCAGAGAACCTGACGTTCTTCCTGCCTGTGTTTCCTCCGTCAGCACCTACAGCGGGAAGGTTTTCCAGGTGACTCTGCTCTCTCTGGGCGGCTTCCTGCTTCTTCCTCTCCTCGTCATCATCCTCATCTTGGAGTCTCCCATCCATCCTGAAGTGTTCAGGTGAGCCTGTGCAGGACAGGTAGGTCAGCTGATTGGACCATGTGATCTCTATCGGATCCAAAAGCAGCAGGAAGTTGTTGACGTTGGCTGACTGCTGCATGTTTGAACTCTGCAGCTTCTTCTGTTTTGTTGATTTTTTATTTTTAAAGTTACTGACAGAAAGGCAACGAGGATTAATTATCATCATGTTTTTTCTGCCCCCTGCTGGTTTGTTTTGTGTCCTGCAGTCTGAAGGAGCCTCCGGTGATGAAGGGCTGCTGGGAGCCAAACCTGAAGCTCCGGGAGGCTCAGAGACTTTTTGAGGACCAGATCATCGGACCAGAATCAATCACCAACATCGGAGGTGACTGTGATGCTGACGGCAGCTTCACTGGAGGCTCAGATTTAGTTTAACTCGGCTTGTTTGGTTTCAAACCAGTTCAGTTCAAAGTTTGATAAAGTGAATTTTGAGTTTCTTGAAGATCCTTCAGTCGCTGTGAACTCGGTTCATCAGGAGACGCTTCAGACCAGTTTCCTGAAGTTTGAAACTGAAGAACAGGAAGGAAGCTGAGAGCTGACAGATGTTCTTCTGTTCTGTGCAGATGTTTTGTTCACTGGAACAGCAGATGGGAAGATCCTGAAGCTGACGGGTCGGAGGATCCACACGGTGACGAGGCTAGGACGACCGCCGTGCGGTGAGAACGCAACGTTATTCAAAAGTCAAGTTTATTTAGAAAATTACAGTTTCATAACTTAAACTTTAAGAAAACAAAATTTCCATCTTAAGATTCAACTTGAAGTCAGATTAAGTTCAACTTAAAAAGTTTATTTCTTGAACCTGAATGTGAAGATTTTTGAAGTTCAGTTCAAAGTTGAGTTTAGTTTTAATGTGACTGATGACATGAAGGAAACAGATGAACGGTCGCACGTCGCTGCTGCTCAGCTCTCACTTCTGCCAGTCAGCGGCGTCTGAGCCCGAGTCTGACCTTTGACCTGCTTCACTCTGATCCTCTCTGTCTCTGGTTGCTTCATTCTGAAGGTTTCTGACGTGTCGAAACCTGCTGCAACTCTGCTGTTGTTTCAACACACACACACACACACACACACACACACACACACACACACACACACTCTCACACACACGAATCATGTGACCTCTGATAAACACACACTCTGAACCAAAGAACTTTCCTTCAGTTTGATGTTGCAACAAATCGATTCTTTCACTCTGACAAACTTTAATCTGATGAAACATTGAACTCTTATTGTGAAGAGAAAACAATCATGGCGTACTGAAGTACTGCTTTTATTGTGAAACAGGAAGTCAGTGCAGGATGTGAGGACACGGCAGATTAACCCGTTTCACTGATTTTCTGAATCTGACCACAGTCATATGTGAGTCAGCAGGTGTGTCAGATTAATCGGGTTTAACAGCCTCTTATTGTGGCGGTTCTTCAAACAGGAAGCGCTGATGATGAGGCGCTGATTTAAACTGTCGGACTTGAGAGTTGAATTTTTCCTTAAAGATTCAGTTTCCTCTTGAAAGAGTTTGTCAGATGAGTTGAATCATCACTGAACATCTGAACCAAACCTCATTCATGTTTCTTGTGTTTTTACGGCTGTTTGTGCGTCAGGATCCAGAGAGGAGGAGCCCGCCTGCGGGCGGCCGCTCGGGCTCCGAGTTGGACCCAACGGCACTCTGTTTGTGGCCGACGCCTACCTGGGAGTGTTCGAGGTCAACCCCACCACAGGTGAGCGAGTGGCTCGAGATGTTTCACAGAAACTCTGCAGTTTTCCCACAAATCTCCCACAAAGCACCGACAACAAAACGTCACACAGCATCAATAAAGGAAAAACAAATGAGCCCAAACTCCGCCTTCATTCTGTGCGTCGTGGTGTTTCTGTGCAGGTGAGGCCACCAGGTTGGTGTCAGGTGGTCAGGTGGTCGCCGGCAGGAAGCTGTCCTTCATCAACGACCTGGCAGTGACCCAGGATGGAAAGAAGGTGTACCTCACCGACTCCAGCAGCAGGTGGCAGCGCAGGGACTACATGCACCTGATCATGGAGGCGACGGCCGACGGACGGTACGACGCCGACGAACATCGTTGGTTCATTTAGTTTAAAGGTGGTTGAAGTCAGAAATCGTTGTGGTGCAGACGCGACATGAACTCTTCCTTCCTGTTTCAGCACAAACTCCGTCACTCGGTTCTGCGTTAAGTTCTTACTTCACTTCCTGCAGATGTTTCACAATAAAAGCGTCCTGGTGTTGCGTTTCCTCCTGTCAGAGTGTTGGAGTACGACACAGAGAGCAGAGAGCTGACGGTGGTGATGGAGAACCTCCGCTTTCCAAACGGCATCCAGCTGCTGCCTGATGAGGAGTCGGTGCTGGTGGCAGAGACCACGATGGCTCGCATCCGCAGGTAACTCACCTGACTCACCTGTCCGCTCGCAGCAGGACTTTCACCAACCAGAGAGACTCCAGACGTCCTCAGTCAGTGGCAGGAGGAGACGTCTTCTCTCTGACAGATTTTTCTCACATCTGTGAAGCTGATCAACTAAAACAGGTTCAGGGTTTCTGAAGATGCTGCTGATGTTTCTGAGTTCAGCTTCAACAAAGTTCTCTGATGAAACTGATGAAACTGATGCAGCGAGTCTGTCGGAAACATCTGGGTGTGTTTACGTTCACACATCTGTGTGTCAGCTGGAAACACCTGGTCCAGGTGTCGTGAGCAGGTGTGTCCTCAGCTGTAACTGATTCAAAGCTGATTCACTCAGTGAAAGAAACTGTGAGCTTCCGCCAGGCGCCTTTCAAAATAAGATGAAATAAAAGGATAAAAAGACGTGAAGTTCTGATCAGTGAAAATAAATCAAACAAACTCTGACAGGAAGAACTTTAAAACCAAATACCAAAGTAAAAAGTCCCACGTTGAGAAATGAGTCAGAAAATAAAATAAAACAGAACAAATTAAAAGAAATTCCTCAGTGAAAAATGAATATTGATCAGTAGTTTAACTGTGATTGATATCTGATCATTTCTATCGATAACTGCTCGCCTCACTTCCTGTTTGACACTCACATTTTCATGATGGAGGTTATATAACCAGCTGAGGGGGAAGAGGGGGAGGATGGCTCTGTGTTGCCACGGAAACAAGCTGTCGGCCTCAATTTAACCGTGTGAAGTGTGTGTGTGTGTGAGTGTGAGTGTGTGTGTGTGTGTCTGTGTGTGTGTGTGTGTGTGTGTGTGTGTGTGAGTGTGAGTGTGTGAGAGTGTGTGAGTGTGTGAGAGTGTGTGTGTGTGTGTGTGTGTGTGTGTCTGCTTGTGTGTG
>JAQMCX010000007.1:1049034-1064460 GCA_029814765.1 Acanthurus leucopareius
TGTGTGTGTGTGTGTGTGTGTGTGTGTGTGTGTGTGTGTGTGTATGTGTGTATGTGTGTGTGTGTGTGTGTGTGTGTGCTGGTTCAAACTGTCAGTACTGAGCTCATTAAACTGATCCAGAGTCAGTTCTGAAGACAGAAAGAGTCACAAACTGAAGTGAAACCTGGTGTGACTTCATGAGGAGGAGGAGGAGGAGGGAGAGGAAGAGGAGGAGGAGGAGTAGGAGGAAGAGGAGGAAGAGGGAGAGGGAGAGGAGGAGGAGGGAGAGGAAGAGGAGGAGGAGGAGTAGGAGGAAGAGGAGGAGGAGGAGGAGGATCCTCATGTTGTTGATGGATGTTCAGGATAAACAGAGTCCTTCGCACTCCGTCTGAGAAAAAAAGTGTTTTCTGTCTTTTGGTCCTCGAGCAAAGATGGCAAACAGGAAGTGACGTCGCAGAAATGAAGGAGAAGACGAGTTCATCACAGAGTTTGAGCTTCTGATGGAGGAGGAAAAACTGCAGCCCCTTCTTCTTCTTCTCCTTGTCTTTCTTCTTCTTCTTCTTCTTCTTCTTCTTCTTCTTCTTCTTCTCCTTCTCCTTCTCCTGCTTTAGGAGCATCAGGTCCATGAACACCCCTCTACCCCCCACCCAGACCAAACTGACTGAGCATCATGTGACCACACCCAAGAAATCAAAGACGCTGAGCGTGACCTGATGCTGATGTCATTAATGATGTCATTAATGATGTCAAACGAGCTCTTTTCTGAGTTTAAACTAAAATTCGAAACATGTAAACATCTCGCTGCATTCTGCAGGTAAACAGGTCCAACAGGTGATGACATCACGGATGCTTCTGCAGCCTGGTCAGATTTTTCTGTTTCATCTTTCTTGAATCGTGTTTGTTTTGAACTCGCTGCTCTTCAAACTTCTCCAAACCACCTGAACCTTTGATCCCTCAAACAGTTTGTGTCGCCCGCCGGAAACAGGAAGCAGCTGACGTTTCCGCCCCAGACAGGTTCGTCTTCACAGGACAAAAACCTTCTGTTAACTTCTCCACGTGATGCGTTCAGGCTCACCTGCAGACCTGCCACACGAGGACCAATCAGGTGACTCACCTGGTTATTTATCAGCTGTTTCCTGACATCAGATGAACCTGACGCACGAGCTGTGAAATAACACTGATTTCTTCTTCGTGTGTTTCAGATCTTTGAACTGATTTTTATTTTTGCAGCCGAGTTCTGACTTTTCATCACCGTTCTGTTGATTCTGCAGTGAGAACACGTTGTTCTGCTGATGTTTCCATAGTGATCCGATAATCAATAATAATTCAGGTGGTGGACAAGTTTACTTTAGAGGGACATTTATGTAAAGATGCCGAATGTTTGTTTGCAGTGATACTTTAATACAATAACACAATAATACAGTAATACTGATACCGCTGAGTTGCTTTGTGTTAAATGTCTGAAACGACCTTCAGTTTCTGAGATGATTTGATCCCTGAACATTAATAATCAAGCGGAGCTTCAAAGCCGCCTGGACCCCCTCAAAACACACGCACGCGCGCGCACCAACACACACACACACACGCGCGCGCACACACAGGTTGTTTACATTATTATCTAGGTGGTTAAATGTCTGTAAACGTAAATACCGACAGTGTCACTGGCTCTGACGTCACCCCGGTGATGCTATGTCGTGTGATCGAGACAGGACATAACACATGCACGCGCTCACACTCACCTCCCAAGGTGAGACGGGAAGCCCCGCGTCCATCCATCCATCCATCCAGTCAATACATCCAGGCTGCACACCGACCCCTCCTCCGTCCTCCAGCCGCCCTCCGTGGGCTCTGAGCCGGCGAGCAGAGCGGAGAGAGTCTCGGTATGAAGGTCGGTGCTTCGAGAGAAAAGAGAGGCAGTCAGGTGTCCTTCTGCTCGGAGAATGATTCTCCTGCGAAGAGGAGATGAAGAGGAGGAGGAGGAGGAGGAGGAGGAGGAGAGAGAGAGAGAGACAGAGAGAGAGGGAGAGAGAGAGAGACAGAGAGAGAGGGAGAGAGAGGGAGAGAGAGGGAGCATCAGCTGAACACGGAGGAGGCATGAACGCTGAATACAGAGGAGATGACAGGGATGCGTGCGTGCGTGAGTGCGTGCGTGGCTGCATGAGTGTGTAGGTGTGTGTGTGTGCAGTAAATAGCAGCAGAGATTTCCTCCCCATGGTCCTAAAGCCCCTCATAGCTCTTCCTCTACGGTCACAGAGTTGAGTGAACAGTGTAACTGATGAAGGCGGTCGTGCTCAGAGGCGCTGAGGTGGGAACACGCGGTGGAAACACGCGGTGGAAACACGCGGTGGGAACATGCGGTGGGAACACGCGGTGGGAACACGCGGTGGAAACATGCGGTGGAAGCGTCTCTGCCGTGTTTCCTCTGCTGGTCTCCGTCCCTCAGACTCCTCACTGACTCTGCAGACTGAACTCTGTCGCTTGTCTTCATGTCCCAGATGTGTCGCTGTCATGCAGCTGTGCTCCTCAGCCTGGGTTCCTCTGTGTGCAGATGTTGGCTGATGTTTCAGTCTGTCTGCGGCTCTGTGTTCATGTCTCACACACACTGAGCTCCTGTCTGTCTGTCTGCCTGTCTGTCTGTCTGTCTGTCTGTCTGTCTGCCTGTCTGTCTGTCTGTCTGTAAACTGCTGCTCCTCCTTCTCTCAAACCTCCTCTGGTTTAATGAGCTCAGTGAGAAACTGAACTGATGTGTGAAAATGATGAAGCCGAAGCTGTTTCAGCTCATCTGACACATGCTAACATGCTAACATGCTAACAGCAGCATGAAGTTCTTTTATTCTGCAGAGAAAATGTCAGAAACAGTTTAAACCATCAGAAGGAGCCTGTGAGCCTCCGCTGCCTGTGTTTCAGTCTCTGCACTCTGAGTTGGAAATGATACATGAGCGCCCCCTGCTGTTCATGGCACATTACTGCAGATCGATAGATTCAGTAAAAGTATAAAAATCACACTGTAAAAATACTCTGTTACAGGTCAACAGCTGTAAGTAAAACTATTTTAGGAACTCTGCATATTTTTGTTCCAAAAAGCAAAACAAAGCTGTATGATAAATGTTTTGAGACAGAAGAATAAAGTGTTGTGATCAGAAAAAAGTACCTTTAATTTGTACTTGAGTAAATGTTCTTTTCGCCACAGATGAAAACACAAACTATCTGCCAACCAGATCACATGAGAGCAGCAGAGCAAAACAACCGAGGAGGGAAAAGGAAATCATTTAAAGTTAAACTGTACGCAGTAAAAAACGTTCACACTTTATTCAAATTGAGGTTAAAATTAATTAAAATCAGCTGCAAAGGCTGAAATCTTCATGACAGGAGAGAAAAATAACATTTCACATATTTGTAAAAAATTCCACAAGTTTTTCCAACAACCACTGGATTTAAAGAGTTTATCCTCTGCTGACGTCTAATGCAGCCTGTCACACCTTCTTTCCACCGCCAGGTGGCACCAAAAACAAACGAATAAAGTTACACATTTAGCGTGTAAATGTAAAGGAGCCTCCTGTGTAATTTTGCTTTTGATTTCTACAGCGATGATCATGAAGACAGTGAAGACTTTCAGAGGTTTTATTATTCTGATAAAAATATCTTTTAAAGACATTTTCTGTTTTCTGGCTGCTTTGATTCAAAATAAACTTTATTTGAGGAGCCAGAATCAGCTAACATATAGTATAAGCATCAACCAAAAGCATCAACAAGTTGGAGTTGTTTTATACAGTCAATGAGTTGAACATGATGGACAGGAAGCTTATGAGACAGGGTGAAGTCAGGAGATCCACCAGCCCTCAACACATCAGCGGACATCGAAGAACAAAAACACGCATTCAAATGCGTAAATTTGAATTTCCTAAGTAAATATTGTTTAAAAAATCAACTTTCAGATATTCGGCTGCTTGTTTTGGACCTGTGTTCCTCTCACAGCATCAAGGTTCCGATTAAACGCTGCCGTTTATCCTCCCACACGGCAGGTGGCGCTGTGCTCTGCGATCCCCGGTAAACAAGAAGAAGAAAAATTACAAGTGGCCGTAGAAGAAGACGCGTTCCCTGATGCTGCTACTGTCACAGTGCGCAAATGCGCATCCAACAGTGCGGACCTCCGGTGGTTAGCGAGAAAACAAACGTTACCAGGCTGGGAAACGACACGTTAGGGCGGAAGAGAAAACAGCGCTTGAGGGGGAAGACAGAAACGAAGGTCAAAGTCTGTGACACAGCAGGTAAGCCGAACTCCGCCGGCGCGGAGCTGCTTCTCCGGGCCGGAGGGTGTCAGCGTAGCCGCTCTCTCGGCTGACCCGAGCGGATATGTGGGCAGGCCCGCCGCGGCTCCTCGGCGCTGTCATCCATAGTTACCGTCCACACGGTTCACCCCGAGCCGAGCCGAATGCTGGACCGACAGAATATGATGACAAACCGCTTTCCAAACCGGCCGACCGAGACCAGTTCACCGTACAAACACGTTCAGCGTGACATTGTGGGCGTTTGAGATTTTCCGGGAAACGTAACTTGATAGACTCTGGAAGTCGGAGTACATCCAGCCAATTAAACATTATCTAATTCAGTAAAATTAACCTCTGAAAGCTGCTCTGCTCGTCTCTAAACACTAACGTCCCACCAAAAAGGCGTAAGCGTTACATGACAGCGAACTGTAACGTTACTCTTGAGTACAGAAGTTTACGTTTTATCTGCCTTAGTTTCATCACATATGTGCCGAATATGACAGAATAATCTGTGGAGTCACATAATGGTTTTACATGAAGTCAGAAGACTAATAAAGCCTTGTGCATAGTTAAAGTTTCCTTAAATGTGGAGTTTATAAGATGGGTTTTGGCGTGACGTTCTTCGCACTGTGCCAGTCAGCGCGGCGTGCGTAAGGCTCGCTATCTCTAAAGATTTAACCAGCTGACAGGTCGTTTATGTAAACTAGTCAACTCACAGGCCACCGAGACAAAGATAACGTTACAGTCGATCCGTTTCAGTTTGCTGGAGTCAACGTTATCTGATAATGTGGACAGAAAACACAAAAGAAGAAGGACTGCTAGCGTTAGCATGTGGGGTTAGCTTGACAGTCTGTTGCGTTCAGGTAGCTAAACGTTACAACGTCTTGGGTTGGACTATTTACTGAGATTAAACAAGTTCACTGACACTTAGCCAGCAGGCCAACGCGCATGAATAATATCTACGTAGAGTCAGAAGAGGGTGATTAAGTGTAAATTAGTTTTAACTTTATTAATGTGAGGTGCAGCTGTTGTCGGTGGTTTCTCGGCAGCGGCGCAGCGTCAGGCGGAGTTTCATCAGTCGTTAGCCGGACCCCGCCGAAGTTCACCGCCGTGAGACAGCACGCCCCGCCGGGTCTGCGGCGTTTCTGCCGCTTTCAGGGGAAAGAGGCGCACACAAAGGCGCAGAAAGAGGAAGCGCGTGACTGCAAACCGAAAATGAAATCCTATTTTTACACCGCGAGCCCTGACGGCCGCGTGTCCGCGCTGGAAGCACCGGGAGGCACCGGGCTGCACCGGGGCTTCAGCATCCGGCCGGCGGAGAGCTCAGACTCTCAGACGGGCTTCAAGATTCAAGATCTGTTCGAGTCTCCAGCAAACGTCCCAAACCTGCGATGGTCCCTCCAGCTCGCCGTACATGACCCGACCTGTCAGCTCACATCCGCCGTCTGTGGAGATTTATCAAACTCACAGAATAATCTGAATGTTTACTGATATTCTGACATTTATGATCTTCATAAAATCTCCCATGTAAAAATTTAACTGTAAACATTTTAAACTGCCTCCATGTGACAAAGTGTAGATGTGACAGTGAAGAGGTGGGACACCTGAAGCAGGTGAAGTGACAGCTAAAATAAAACCAATGAAACGAAATCAAGGTCAGAAACTATTTCAGATAAGTTAGTTAAATTTAAGTGCTGAGAGGCGTAAAAATGTTTAAAGCTGTCCAAAATAAAGAGGTTGCTCTGTTTTAGTGACACAGAGACGTTGTGTTGATCTGATGTGTTGTTGTGCACATTCAGCACCACCAGGTGTCAGTCTCCCCAGGTGGAACAGGCAGCTGAGCTGAGAAACATGGCGGCTGTGCGGTAACTTCTCCGCCTGTTTGGTTCTGATGTTGAAGCTGAATCAGAAAACCAGTCAGAGAGACTTTCAGAGTGACTCGGTGCATTAAAGCGGCTCAGATGATCATTCAGTCACACATGCAGCGTCAGCGTCTTCGTTCTTTGAGTTTAAATGCTGTGACTCACCTGTGATTCACCTGTGAAAGTCTCCTTTCCTGTAGAATAATAATCATAAACAGGAATCAGAGCATAACGGCGCCATGTGAAGGAAAAACACTTCTGTTGACTTTCAGAGAGGATCATGTTTGTTTTCTGACACTCAAATCTAATAACTGTGCTTTAAGTCTGGTGATGCTTGTTTACTCAGTCTGATTATTTAGTGCTGAATCATCACATTTCTGATCGTCCAATCACGTCCTCTGATGTCTCTTTAGCGACCATGGTGGGCGAACGCCGCAATGGGAACCTGCTGGTCCAGCTCGGCCCGAGGCTGCAGGCGTATCCGGAGGAGCTGATCCGCCAGCGCCGCAACCACGACGGGCAGACGGAGTACCTGATTCGCTGGTGCCTCGTCACCATCGACGACGGCTCCAGCTCAGGGGGGGCAGGCAGCGAGGCGGGAGGGGCCGGCAGCGGCGGCTCCGGGGTGGGCGGGTCCGGCAGCTCCACGTCAGGAGAGAGCAAATCAGAAAACATCCTGATGTGGATGTCAACAGAGGACGTGTACGCCAACTGCCCCACCCTTCTGGGGAAGAGGAAAACGGACACACAGCGCCCCCTGCAGCAGGAGAAGCAGCAAGGCGGCGAGCTACTGGACGAGGGTCAGAGGAGCGGCGGCGAGTTTCCAGCAGACGTCACTTTCGATGAGGTGGAGCTGTCTGACATGAAGGAGGACGTGAAGAACTTGGTGCGTCGAGCCAGGAAGCAGATGACCAAGAAGAGTGACTTCTCCATCAGCATCACACACACCATCCACGTGCTGAGCGCCTACGCCAGCATCGGCTCGCTGGTCGGCGTCTTCAAGGAGACCGGCGCCCTCAACCTGCTGATGGAGCTGCTGTGCAACAAGGAAACGCAGACCAGACGCAGTGCGGGCAAGATGCTGCGAGCGCTGGCCTCACATGATGCTGGTAAGCACAAACTTTATTGATACTGCTGTTAGAAAACATGCCACAACACCATACTGCCATCTGATTGGCTGGCTGGCGTCTATCATGTTTTCAACTTCATGGTCTCAAAAAGACTCCAGGAAGTGACGGGCAGGAAGCACCGTGTTGGTCAGTGAGCTGACTGATGCTGGGAGGAAGGTGTTAGCCTTTAGCAGAGCTAGGATAGCTGTTGTCTCTGGTCTGAATGCTAAGCTAAGCTAAGCTAAGCTAAGCTAAGCTAACCATCTGATGGCTGCTGCTTCATATTTAATGCACAGACATGAGATTTGTGTCAGTCTGAACAGGTGATGCTCCACCTGACGGTGTGATCAGGTGCGTCTCTTCACCTAGAAGTTGATTCAACATGTATCTGATGTGCCGCAGTGAAGCAGCTGTAGATACGAGATCAAAGCTCCAGACTTCTCATTGATCCGAACGCTGGAGCTCTTGGTTCACCACTTAAAGTTCAGTCTGAACTCTCAGCTCGTCTCCTTCAGCCTTTCTGCCTGATGATCATCGTCTGAAGCTGCTTGAACATGAACACTTGAACACATGAACACATTGTTGGTCATGTGACCCTCGCCTTGGTTGCCCCCCCCCCGGTCCTGATCCTGCAGCCTGGTGTGTTCTGTCTGATGGAACCTGCAGAGCAGCTGCTCTCTGCAGGTTCCTGCTGGTTTCTGATCAGGAGCTCCTGCTCTGAGTTCATGCAGCAAAAAGAAAAACTGAAGCAGTGACCGAAGCAGACAGACAGGCGGGAGACAGACAGGTAGACAGACAGAGAGGCAAGCAGGCAGGCAAGCAGGCAGGCAGACAGACAGAGCTTCAGAGAGTCAGACAAAGAGAAAGAAAGATAGAATCTGTGGTCTGATGGGCTGAAGAAGTGTCTCTCTCTGTCTGTCTGTCTGCCTGTCTGCCTGTCTGTCTGTCTGTCTGTCTGTCTGTCTGTCTGCCTGTCTGCCTGTCTGCCTGTCTGCCTGTCTGTCTGTCTGTCTGTCTGTCTGTCTGTCTGTCTGTCTTCCTTCCTGTCTGTCTGCTGTGACCCTCTGGTCGTCCTCAGTGTCCTTCTGTAACAACAGTAAAGCTCAACATCTGCACAGATGTTTGCTGTAACTCAAACACACACACACACCAGCTGTGATGAAGCTCCTCTGAAGCTCCTCTGAAGCTCCTCTGAAGCTCCTCTGATGCTCCTCTGATGCTCCTCTGAAGCTCCTCTGAAGCTCCTCTGATGCTCCTCTGAAGCTCCTCTGAAGCTCCTCTGAAGCTCCTCTGAAGCTCCTGACGCGGAGGCAGATGATGTCACACCGGCGTCTCCGTGTCTTACTGGTCGGAGTGGGCTGTGAACTGGAACCTGCAGCTCTGTGGGACGAACCAACTTTTCTACACACACGTCTCTCTGATTGGAGGCTTACAATGATGTCATCCTGCATCACCTGGAAGTGAGATTCTGATTAACGACGGTGCTCCACTGAGCTGTTATTGATCGATCAACAGCTTTCAGAGTGACTCAAACTGGTTTCAGCCGAAACCAGTTCAGCTTTTCATATCTGACTTTGTATAAAAACATTTGTTCGTCTTTGACATGATTGTTTCCTTTTGATCTGCTGATGGAAAATGTTCTCACCACATTTCCTTTAGTTTCATTTTTGTTGTGAGAAGAAACGGACACTTTGTCAGTTTTCTAATCTCTCTGCGGAGCCGTTCACACCTCTGACGCAGCGATTGTGGATGAAGATAACATTCAGCAGTGATGGTTTCTAATAAAGCAGAAGTGTTGAACGCTTCCTCGTTTTGAAATGAAGAGCAGCTCTGAAGCTTCATGCAGACTCTGACAGTGGAGATGAAACTTCTCTCTCCGGAGTTTCATCGTTTGCTGTCGGAGCCGAACAGACTGATCGAACTCTGAAGAACAAAACCAAACTGATTTTTGTTCCTCCTGTCTCACTCTCGTTCTTTTCTTTGATCACATGAAGAGAAAATCCTGGGTGAAGGGCAGCGAAGAGTTTTTTCCCATGAGTCATCAGGGCCTCGTTACAGATCCACACACACACACACACACACACACACACACCCTCCCTGACATGATGCATTCCTCAGGCCTCCACACAAACATGATCCAGTCATATCCTCAGCTTGGTTTCCATGGTGACAAGGAGGCTCCACAGGTCGGCGTGCCGTCACTTTAAGGTCCTCACAGGGACATAAAGACGACAACACGGCGTTCAGCCTGAGAGGTCTCACTCTGACGCTGTTTCTCAGAGACCAGAGATGCAGCAGAGTTTTGATCCTTCACACAGAATCCGAACAGTTTTCAACCAATGACGGATCAGCTGGGCGGAGCAGAGCAGTGTGATTGGACGCTGCTGCAGGCGTCCTTTAACATGGACCACACGGCTGTCTCCTGGTAACCAGGAAATGACATCATCAGCCACAAGAAGGAGGCTTTGTTTTCCTTTTGGGTTTCTTAGCAACCAGGAGACGAGGAATGGCCTCGGTCATCATCAGACGCAAACAGCTGCTGTCTGCTGTGAACGCCGTTTGCTCACTGAGAGAAACTGAACACCTGAACTGAGAAGAACTTCACTGAGAAATGAAACTACCGACGCCGTTTCACACAAACCACCGAAATGCTCCGACTTAAAGTCTCGTCACATCCCCCGTGTTCGTCCGTCCGTCTGCTCCGATCTGCTCAACACTAAGTCTCAGGAAGTTATTGAGAGAATTTCTTTTTGTCTCGAAGGTCCATTTGGACTCAAAGACGAACTGCTGAGATCTTTGAGGTCGAAGGTCAAAGGTCACTGAAACCTCACAAAACATGTTTTCAGCCTGTGAAGAATTCAGACACTAACAAGCCAAAGCTTCACTCAGACGTCTAACAGGATAAAATGATGAATGATAACATATTTCCAAAAGGTCAAAGGTCACTTTCACTGTGACATCATCATGTGGTGTCTGATGTTTGACACCATGACAGAAGCAGAGACTCTGACATCATCCGTCCACCTTCAGACAGTTTGGATCTTCAGAACTTTGAGCTTCTTTCAGCAGCAAACAGAACTGAACCACAGTCTCGTGCAGCTCTTTGTTTTGCTGATGTTTAACTTCAGGTGGTTGTTGTCAGTGAAAACTTCTGTTTTATGAAACTCCTTCAAAGTCTTCAGAGTGTGAACAGACGTGCTGGATGTAAACGTCTGGTTGAGGTGATTCTGGTTGAAGTAAGTGGACTCGGCACCAGAAGAAAGAGAGCAGCAACACAATCACATGATGAGAAAACTTAAGAGAAACATCTGGGAGGAGACTGAGCCCAGGACGGGAGACGGGTTCGTTCTGTCGGCAGCTGCTGGCTGAGATGAAGCTGAAAAGCTCAGCAGGTGAACGAAGAGACACACCTGAGATCTTTGGAGCAGAAGAGTTCAACTCCTGCAGCTTAAACGTCTGCTGAGTGTCTGTGTGTTAAGAAGCAGCTGTGTGTGTGTGTGTGTGTGTGTGTGTCTGTCTGTGTGTCTGTCTGTCTGTCTGTCTGTCTGTCTGTGTGTGTCTGTGTGTTAAGAAGCAGCTGTGTGTGTGTGTGTGTGTCTGTGTGTTAAGAAGCAGCTGTGTGAGTGTGTGAGTGTGTGTGTGTGTGTGTGTGTGTGTGTCTGTCTGTCTGTCTGTCTGTCTGTCTGTCTGTCTGTCTGTCTGTCTGTCTGTCTGTCTGTCTGTGGAGCTGTGCATGTGCCTAACTGCTGGCACCTCACTGAGACAGACAGAAAAGGAGAGTTAAATGATAAGTTTTTGCCCATCCATAATTTGTGCTTGTCACATGAAGCGGAGGGGTGCATGAAGCAAAGTCTTGCTTATAATTATCTATCATTAAAATCAAAATCATACATTTAAGGTTAGGTTCGAGACATGTTGTTTCCAGTCAGTCTGCAGGGTCTTGAATTCTACAGAGTTTTGTTCTGAACATCTCTGAACATCATCTATTCTTTTGTGAGAAAATGCTCTTAGGTCACCTGCAGGATGTCCTGGTTGATGGCAGTTTCCATGGCAATAGCTGGCTCTGGAGGCTGAGGCTGTGCCGTCTCTCCGCTGACCTGTTCAGACAGCTCTAAAAGTTGTTGGATGACATCTGTCACCCCTTCGCCACCCTCTGATCCCCCAGGGGCCTGACCTGTCGTTTCTGTCTCCTGTGGGAGAGGAGGAGGTTTTGAGGAGCAGGGGAACCGAATCAGCAAAGTACATGGCATTATTCAACAAATAATAACTAGTATCTGCACCTACACCAACAAAGACAATGAAATAAATAGTGCCAGTGGCTATGGTAGCATATACAAGGATGAACTCTATATGGAAATGTGGCATGTAATATTTTAACATCACTAAACTGTAAATAAGAAATAATCAGTGATACTGACACATCATTACCACCGTTACAAAACAGGCTTTACATTGCCTTTCAAAGTGTTTGCTGAGTGAAACTTGTTTAATTTAAAGCAACTCTGCCCGGGTTTTATGCTGCTGCTTTTCCAGCATAATCCTCTACCAACAAAGAGAAAGATGAATATGTAAATAACTTTGGAGAAAGAGGAAAGAGAGGAAATACAGTGAGACAGAGGCTGTCAACGATCTTTTACAATAAATTTGGCAACTACAGAATAATTTGTCAAAAATAGTGTATTTTGAAATCTGAATGGATTATAATTAAATATTTATCCTAATGCCTTTTTTATTTGCTTTTGGTAGAGTTTATACCATGGCACCCTGTATTTTTCTCTGTTCCCAAGAATAAACAGATCATTGGTATTTTTTATCTGGCTTTTTAAATGACAGAGAGCAGCTTATAACTTAATGCAGTGAAAAGAAATTTAAAGCAGCCGCAGAGAGTTAAAACTAAGCCAAGTAAGACACTTTTATTCCACAGAGAGAATGAATATATGGCAGTAAGCCATCAAACATTTCTCGAGAGGCACCAGAACCTTCATCTATTTCTCTCAGATTGACTTCACTGACTTCAATACTAAAAGGATAAGCAACATGAGCAAGAACAGTCCCATATTACTTTTTCCACCAGGGTCAAAAGAATGAATATACATGTAACACAATGTAGTCTGAGTGCATGCTGGTGTTTTCTGCACAGTGCTCTCTTACAGGAGTGCTGGAGGGCAC
This sequence comes from Acanthurus leucopareius, assembly GCA_029814765.1. Taxonomy (NCBI): domain Eukaryota; kingdom Metazoa; phylum Chordata; class Actinopteri; order Acanthuriformes; family Acanthuridae; genus Acanthurus; species Acanthurus leucopareius. Next base: position 1,061,422 of record JAQMCX010000007.1, read on the forward strand.
CTCAATCACAGAGATGTGCATCTTGCTGATGTGGGCATTCAGACTGCCCAGCTTCTTGAATGCACAGCTGCAGTCCATGCAGGGAAACAGCGGTACGCCTTTAGTCTGCAAGAGAACATAAAATACATGGAGGACGTTATCCTTTTGGCTGCTGTGTGTATGTTTTGATGTTAAAGCTCGACACCAGGCTGAAAAGCTTGAAAACATTGTATTTTAGTGAGAGCTGTATGAGGATATTCAACATCTAGTAAACAGCAAATGAACTGAAAACATGTTGTAGTTGAAGTTGTAAATAATGGATGCTAGATATAAACAGTCATGTGATGCCCCCCTGAGCAGGTCCCTGTTGAGGAAAAAGCTGCACTTTATTTTCCATTAAGCAGAAAATACAGTAAATGGTAAAGCTTTTGTGTTATTAATCATAGTCATGCAATAATTATATAAATGTCGTCTAGATGCTAATCTGCATGGAAAACAAACAAACAAAATAATCCAGTATAATATCCTTCTGTTTATAGACATTTATTTGACCTATACAGATGTGATCACTAACAGCAGTTTCTATTGTATCGGTAGTGTATAACAGTGCTGACAGAGTTCATTGAATATAAACTTCTGGGAAAGGCTGATGTGATGATGATATGTGTGTGGAAGCTAGGTTTAAGATGAGTATGTGTAAATGTGTGGAACATATGGAAGCAATTGTTAGACACAGGAGAAGTTTAATTTCTTGTGGGGCCAAGAGGTGTGTTTTCCCTGTGGTGTTAATCATAATGTGTGAGCAAAGGTGGAGACAGAGAATGATAAGGTTATGAAGAAAATGAAGGTTAAGCTGGCAACGAGGATGAGAAAAAAACTAGAAATTAATTGGGTCAAAGAAAAAAGAAAAGTGGAGGGATGATAGAAATTGTGAACAGAGAGAGATAGAAGACCTTCAAAGGTCATATTCTGATGTGATTAACTGTGCAAGTGAGGTTGAAACAACTGATTCAGGAATGAGGTGTATTTAAAAAGAATGAAATTCATTATTTTTTCTTCAGGACATAAAAGGCAGTTAGTTCAGTAGATTCACATATTCAGGAAGAAAAAAGGTAGTTATAATGAGATCAGTTTTTTTTTTTACTTTAGAAACAGACTGAAGTTCAAGACTGCTGCCTTAGTAATAATAATGCATTATTCTGCTGTTTATTTTCCTGTTAGGTTGGTAGACTGTAAACTCCAAAATCTGCATGCACCAAATTCTGATCTCACCTAGGGCACTGAAATAGCTACAGCTGCACCACTGCGAAAGCTGTGAGTATGTCAAAACAAATACTCAAACAGCTAAATCCAATAAGACTGATGAGATTCAGTGTCAGACACAACTTAATTGTATTATCATGACACAAATGCACATCAAATTATACAGAACAGTTTAAAGGTTTGCAGTCCTGATTGTTGAAATGAAATGTGTGTTAAGGATTAGTCTTGCTGCAGCAAAAGTAGCATGTTCCAATGATTGAGACTATGAACACAGGATCAGTGGAATTGTTTAGCATTTTACCTATTAAATCCATGATTTTATCATGTATTTATTGATAACAGTGTAGCACAATCAGAGAAAACATGGTAATGCATTTTAATGACTTAGAGATGCAGAAGAGTACCTAGCAACATCACTAAAAAGTATCAGCTATATTGCAAACTATCAAAGTGTTTGAAGTGTCTGTTAATGTGTAGCTAGAGAGAAGAAATCAATTGATGTGTCTGTTACATTTAAAGCACTAAAAACGTTGTAAAAAGTCAATTAAAATGAACAACCAAAAGCAGCTAAAATCATTTAGGGTGTAATTACTTAAAGTTTTTCAAAAAAGTTTAAGAAGTTTAAACTGAAATAGAAAATCCCCCTGAATCCACTCTTTATACTGCTAATGGATTCCTTTATTGATAACAGTCATACATCAGTGCATTACAAGAGGAATTTGTTCGTACTAGCAGGGCTGTTGCAAGGCTGTATCCGTAGTGCTATATAATTATACACATGATTCACAATCAAGCATACACCTTTCTCTGGGACATAGTGGTTTTATAACTCTTATGATATTTCAATTGGAATCACATAAATTCACCATTGTGGGGCTTTTTATTCATATTTTGAACTGTAGTTTTATGATTTTATACACGACTATGTCATTAAAATATATGACAGACAGCTTGATTTTTTTGATTTATATTCTGTAGCTCATGTTGAATCATAGATGGACACACAAAAAAACATGTTTGCTGAGCTCAAGCACCTGAGCAGAGTTTAAGATGCCCGTTTGTCTGCAGAGACAAAGATAAAGTTACTGTCTGAACACGCTTACACTCCAAATGACCAAACTACTGTACTGGATTCAACCATGATGATTTTATTCCCCTGGTTCATGAAAATGCATTGGCTAATACAATCAATGTGAATAACGCCTGACCATAATTTATTCATAAAGTCATTCAATCATAAGGACAAACTCTGTGTGGAACAGGAAAGCTGGAGAACACTTGTGAAGATTAGATGTATTATTCAAATGGTCTCCTTGTGTGGCTTTCCAGCAGTAATTCAATCAACTGGCCCCATCAGAGGCCTTAAGCATGGAATACTCAATCATGTGAGCAAAAGAAGAAAAAAAATTCATGCTTGAACCTGATTTAACACATTTTGTTGAAATAAGAAATTCAAACACTGAAATTTGAAAATTGAAAAGACATACTTTACATATTTGCTGTAGGGCAAAGTCTCAACCACAGACTGTAGATCAGTAGTCTGAAGTTTATGTTGTTGCATTTTGTATACAGTCTCAGTTTAAGTCCACTCTTCCTTGTAGGTGTTACCTTATGTGGTGTTAATATATGAAGCAATATAATGTAGAGTATGTTCACTCCACTCTGTTTTCTATTTAATTACCGTATTTTCCGCACTATAAGGCGCACCTAAAAGCCTTTCATTTTCTCAAAAAACGACAGTGCGCCTTATAATCCGATGCGCCTTATATATGGATCAATATTGGATAATTATGGCTA
>JAQMCX010000007.1:1095123-1138161 GCA_029814765.1 Acanthurus leucopareius
CCCCTTTTCAACCCCCACTCCGCAAAACCGTTTTTACGGTTTTTTTTGTTTTTACTCGGTTTGTTTTTCCTTTTCCCCCCCCCCCCCCCCGCCAACTTTTAATACAGGAAAACTCGGTCACGTGACCGTCTGTCTGCAGTGAGAGAACGTCAGATGGATGTTTAAAGCAAAGGTGTCAGTCAAGCTGTAACTTATAAGGAAAAAACACTGATTATTGACTTATTTTACCAGCCAACTCAATCATTTTCACACACACACACACACTCTCTCTCTCTCTCTCTCTCACACACACACACACACACACACACACCAGCCCCTCAGCGGCCTGTGTCGTTCTTATCTGGTGAATTTGGTAAATTTATAGTTAATTTTTTCAGTTTTGGTAAATTCATTTCATCACAGTTCCGAGGCGGATCACGGCGGGTTTTCGTGGTAAATAAACTTTTCTGTCGCCTTTTTAAAAGTTAATATTTTTGCACTTGTTGCATTTGAAGTGTGAGCTGCGTTGTATTGTGTCCGCTGACTGATTGTGACGGTAAAAGGAGCTTTATGAGCTGCTTTTTATTCCAAGAGATGAGTTCACGGCGGGGCGGAACTGTCGGTCGGGACTCAGTTTCTGCACGGTGGACTTTCTTCGACGCACAGCTGAGAGAGTGAGAGAGTGAAGTCGTGTCTCTGCTGACCGTCAGCCGCCCCGCGAGGAGGAGATCCACATGGAGGAGAACTGTCACCTGAAGTCACCGGAAGTCACCTGAAGTCCACCTTTGAGACTGTCTGTGTTAGCTACGGATTGTGACGTCATTGCGCATATGCCGCAAAAATAGGAAATGTGGGCGGGACAAAACGTGTGGGGCAATTTGATTGGACCATTGAAAAGGGGGCCGTATGACGTGTTTGTGGACATGAGTGATGCGAGCTGGAGGCTGTTGGTGAAAGTGGATTGAAGTAGATTGATTGACAGGTGGATGCTTTGATACTATTGGCTGAAATTGCTCTGGACAAGATGACGAAAGAAACGTGATTTTTTTTATTTAAAAAAAACACAAAGTCTATGAGATAGAACTTTGATATAAAAATTACAAGAAACATTTATTTATTTATTGGCCAACATCGTTAAGTAGGAGATCAATACGATCAGCGATGTGAATCTAAAAGGATTAAAAAGACATTTTTTAAAATTTTAGATGGACTTTAAATAAGCCAGACTTATTTGCATAAGCCAGTTTAACTTTAAAAGTCAAATTAAAGGAAAATAACCAGAAGAACAAAAGCAGAAATATGAAAGATCTGATTAATTTAAGATGATTTTTTTTTTTTTATAAAAAAAAAACTTGATTCTTCTCTCCTCCATTTCCAAACACAGACTCCATAAGTATGATGACCATCCAGGTAACTTCATAACCATAAGCAATGATCCAAAACTCTTCCAGTGTCAACTATTGGAGGATCTTTAGACACATTTTTGCTTGAAAACTTAGTCCAGAACAGCAGTTTAGTGGTGGCATATTTGTCTTCAGCTCAGAGTCTTTTGCTTCAGGTGTCATTTTCCCAAAGTGAAAGAAACCTAGAGTTTTTTTGTCTGTATTATCTCACAATTAAATACACATATCACAAGTCTTCAATGCAACTCTCTGCCAGAAAAAAATACAAAAATGTTTAAAGCAAAATATGTAAAAGCATGACGAGTTAAAAACACCTCTCCTAACATATTTTGAAGCAGATCAGCGACCATAAAATGACTAAATCAGCCGACTGAATGTCTCACTTTCGACTAAATGTTAGTTGCTTTACTGTTTTGTTGTTGTCTGTTTTTTTTGTAAAGAAGAGATTTAACTGTTTACATGTTGTTCAGGAGTTTCACTCCTCATGTGGATGGAAGACAATGAAAACATCTGGATGCCTCGTTACTGTGGATGTAAATGGTTTTCACACTTGGAAAAATAATGATAATAAAAATAATGAAAAGTCTCAGTTCACTGACAAATAAGTTTTCCATCCATAGTTGATCCCACTGCACCAGCTCCACCAGCTCCACCAGCTCCACCCGCTCAGACCACACAGCCTGAATGTGTCCATTCACTCAAATTCAGGATCTGTTAGTGCTAATTTCCCCTCTGTGGACTAATAAAGGATCATCTCATCTTCTGCAAATAGCTCAGCTGTGAGCAGCACATTCACCTCCACCACTGTTTTGGGTGCAGATTGAAATCTTTGGATGGAGGCGATGCTCTCAGATCTTTTTCACCTTGTATGAAACACCGGAGCAAACCAGAGATGATGGTTGTTCTGACAGTGAAAAGAGAAACCGAGACCGTTTGGGTGAGTTTTGTTCATATGCTGAGAAACACTGATGGCTGATGAGGTCCAACATTAAATGTCGTCTGAGTATCTTTTTTGTCGAGTTTATCTCAAAATTAGCAGAGAAGTTTAATTTAGAGTGTCCTTTCTTTTTTTAATTCAAGGCTGCAAATTTAACTTCCCTTTTTGAGGACTATGAAATATATAAGCCTGATGTACAATTTGCTGTTTCAAATATTAAAATTCCAGCTGTACTTGGGTCTGTTCCTGTGAAATGTCTGGTGCAACACTTTGATAAAAAGATGTTATGGTGTAAAATGAAGGCATGTTGAAACTGAACTGCAGGAATCTGCACAAGAGCTCTAAAGGTGCACCAACATTTCTAGATTTCCTTGTACTTTAACCTTCGAGACCAGAAAACAGAAACCAATGTGAATAAAAATACAGCAGTGACAAAAAATCTTGTAAAAAATTTTAATTGTTTTGATTGAACATCAGTAAACTTCCCAACCTCTGTGATGTTGCAGGACTGTAGTTTTGCATTATTTACATTGTACAGGTGTTTCCATCTGAACGCTCACTGTGTGAGCAGGCAGGTACTTCTTACACACACACTGCAAAGTGAGCTGATTCATTACTTTACCTTGACAACCTGTCTTGAGAACGGTCTGTGCCAAAGTTCAATGTGTTAAGGACCCTCTTTATTGACACTGGGGGGTTCTTGGTTTCATATACTACAAAAGTGAGGCACTGGCATTTTCTAGCATGTATAAACAAACTGCACCCGGGTGAAGGGTTGCTGTGATTGGACACTGTAAATTCCTCTGAGGGGTTTCTACAAGTATTCCAAAAAGGAAGTTACATTCTATACAACTTAACTACCAAACTAGTAACAATAAATATATGTACATTTTCCTGTTCAAAAAGGAATCATACAGAGATGAAGACACGATAAGTCACTATAATTTATGAGACATAGGTCCCCGGATTGGCCCGCTGCCTGTGACAGCTTGATGTCAATGAAAAGCCAAAACAAGGGGTGAAAACTTTTCAAATATCTTCTCATTGTTGTGGATGAATCTGTAATGCATCACCAAAGAAGGAGAGTGTCCAGTGTTTGTTTAGCATTCAGTTACCTGCTGAGTCCTCCTCACCCTGAACACGGGCTGGAACCTGCAGAGAGAACAGAAACTCACCTGGTCTGCCCCAACAGAAACAACACAGCGTGGGAACGTCAGTGGGGAATAAAGGGACCCTACATGGTGCTAAAACAGTGATCAGCTCAGTCAGGTTCTGTATGGGACACTTTGTTTGTTCAAGACAACTGTTGGACTGGATCAACATCAACAAGGCGTCAGCCTCAAGCATCCGGCCGACCCACTGAAATACCTCCTGTCCTGCCAGCTCCACTGTCTACTATTCAGTAGCTGCAAAACAAGTCAAATTTCAGATTAAGGGTACGGCGGCAGTGCAGGACAAAAGTTTAACTGTGGGAGGATGACCCGTTTGAAAGAGGGAGAATGTCAAACAAAACCTAATTAACAGTTTCAGTGTTCTTTTAGTTCTGTATTAAAAGTTGTTGCACACAGCAAACAGGTTTAAACACGGCATGGCTTTCGATTTTTTATCAGCATTTGTAGAAGTTAATCTGACAACACATTATGTTGGTTAATCAAACACGGGAACAGACATGTTTGCATATTACTTTTGCTACACAGAATATTTCTCCTGTTAACTCTCTGACTGAAAAGTATAAAATAAATGTCACTGTTAAAATGTTATGAGTTTAACAAGCTGGCAAGGACCAACACTGAAGACATGCACTCATGTGCATTTTAACTGAAGATCACCTCAATCCAGAAACCAGTAACTCTGAGGAGACAAAAGTGAGTGTTCTTGTGGTTATCAGTGAACATTAATGGAAGCTTCCAGTCAAATTTGATTTGGTAAACAAATCTACAGAATAAAATTGGTATTTGAGTTTAACCATAAGCTTTTAAAGTGACAGTATTGTGGTATTACAATTAGTTTTTTTGTTGTTATCGGGTAAAAAAGCTGTAAACTTCAAAATAACAATTACTGACTACAATATTTTACTACCTTTCAGAGAAATTTCAAAAAGACACATGTATAATCTCCTGATGAGCACGTGTGTACACTTAAGTTCAGTTTTGAGATTTACAAAAAAAACTAAAGAACTATTACGATGTGTTATGAAATTGCAAATGATCAGCCTATATTTAAAAACAAATAGGATTTTACAGAACCAGATTTTCACTGTAGAGTTTGTTACTGTGACACTTTCAGTAGAAAATAAAAATATATTACAAAGACTTTACTGATTTTAATTTTCAACCAAAAAAAAAACAAATACAAAGCAACATCATGTTAATGTTGGATTATATTTCACACACTTTTATTTAAACCGCATTTACCTGCAGAACTAAAAAAATTCAATGTTTTTATTAAAAAATCTCCACATGTATCAACACATCATTATGAGATAAGTGTGTATTTCATTAGTAATTTTTTTTTTCAAGTATCATCCATAATGACAGTTTCTCACATCATCTTCTAAAATAAATGAAAAGACTAAAGTACAACAGCAGATCAGTTGATATTTAATTTATTGTTTCAGGACAGACGAAGATATTTTCCATTTATAACAGCAGATCCTACACGGTAAACTGAAACTACAAACAAGACTGGATTCTTTAAAGATGGAGTTCATGAGCTTGAATAAAATCATTACAGCTATTTAAACCAATGGAACTGCCTAGCTATCATGAGGAATGAAGAAGGCAACATAAAAAGACAAAAAATAAATGATACTCCTCTTAGCTTTTCTCTGAGGCCATCTCCCACTTCTCCAAAAACTCCTGAAGGTTCAAATTGAAAACATCGATGCCTTTGGGGGACAGATGGATGCCGTCTGCCCGGTACAGACCCGTGTTGGCGCCGCACCGGATGTTGTCATGGGTCAGCGAGGTTCCACCCAGCTCTGAGATAATGTTCTGGATCCTTCGGTTCACCGTGGTACGAACAAGATCAACCTCGTGGCTGTCAGCCGAGTGGCGCCACGTCCTCCGGGGGAGGATTTTGGACCACACAAGGATGCACTGAGGGAAGATACTTTTCATGGAGGTCAGGTCCTTCTTGACGGAAGCCAGCAGGTCAGTAGGGCTGTCAGTGCTTAGGTCGTTCCCCCCCAGGTGCATGATGAGGACGTCTGGATTAGGCCAGGTGACCTTTAGCTGGTGGAGCTGGGGCAGGAGCTGGGGCCAAGTCATTCCCTGGGTGCCCTTCCACCAGATGGCCACTTTGCTAGGGTTCATGCCTAGCTGCATACCTACCTCCGGAGAATTGGCCCGTGATTCTGCCCAGTACACCAGTGAGTGACCACAAATCCAAATGTTCTTCGGCTCGCTGCTGATTGGCTTGCCTACAAATTTTAACACAATGAATTTGTAAGTCTCAAAGTCTCATGAATCATTTTCAGAAGGCCTACATGATCCCAAACTCTCTCTGACACTGGGCCTCTTATGCTTGGACGATCACTTCTCAGGCTGGTTTCACAAAGATCCATTATTCTAGTCTGTAAACTTTGTCAAGTATCAGTACTGCTCTTATACCAGTCTATTGTCAGTGCAAACCACACAGACACAAAAATTAAAAATCTTCCTCTAGCAAATCCAATGTGGGCAAAATGCAGAGACTGTGAAAGAAGATGAACAGATGTCCACTGAATTCAGACATTCATTAAGTCTGAATGTTGGACTAAAGCGACCTGATCTTTGTGTAACCAGTTTTTTTTTTCCTGGCCAAAATCATCAATATTTAATATTGACGTGCATATTGCAAAATGTTCTGTTTAAATAACTCAAGTTGTTCTTAGCTATTTAAATCAGACCTTTTTCTTCCTTTTTCTCTGACTTTTTTCCAATTAACTTCTCAAACCCAGGAGCAACTTCCTATTTAGTAAAGGTTTACATCGCTTTATATCAATAAATATTTAATTGACTTGGACTATTTTTTGCATCAGAAATTTTTATCAAGTTCTACACTGTCTAACGATTTTGATTATATTGATAACCCCAAAACACACCAAAAGTGAGATCAAAAGACAAGCTACTAATCACAAACAAATGTTGGTGTTTAAAGTGTAGCTTAAGACTGCTTTATACGAACATCCTCAGCCTTGCCATTCAGCGCAATTAAGAGATCAAAAATATCACCTACCTTCACTGTTGAGACAAAAAAACATCAACCACTGCAATGTTCAACTTTTCTTTTAGACTTCAAACCCTCTTGTGTCCCTTACTGCTGTATTCACAGCAAAAGTTTGGGCAAAGTTTGGTAAAGTTATAGATGACACATCTTTTACATATTTCAAGCAAAGTTACATTTTTTATTTTCATCACCCTGCATGGTTAGTACTTCAGCAAGAATCAGATTTTGTAAACGTTTTGAATCCAGCAGAGTCTTTGATTCAGGTAAATTAATGGTAGTTTTTTTTGGACTTCCACTTCTGAGATATTCTTCTGCTGTCTTGCATGCAGTGCTCTTCTGAAGTCTATCTAAAGACTTATTGATGTGTAGGTCAGACTTTCAGCGTGCACTTCTTGAGGCTGCACATGTAGGAGATGCATTTAGGAACATAGTTCCCTCGCAGAAAACTTAAAGATGTTTTACTGAAGTTGCTATTCATCCAGCAGCTCTCTCTGAAAGTTTCCTAGGTCTCTCAGACCTTGACTCAGCCTCGACCATTGTGGTAATCTATAATTTTTAAGTTGTATAAAAAAAAAAAGTTTATTTCAAAAGAATTTTCTGTCTTGTGGGAATCAATTATTTCTATTTTTAGAGTGCTAGGCGGCTTCTTAAACCAGCCCAGCTGAATGCTGGAACAATGTCTGAAGCATCAGTACTTATAAAGCTTTAAAATTTGTTATAATCTGGCCTTCGCAACAAACTGTAGCCCTGGCAAGCTAGTTTATGTCTGAGGATTTGGTCAAAGTTATCTCCCGGGATGACTTGACTTTAATCGTGCCCCTTTTCTTTTCTTCTCTCTAACATTTCGCTCGGGTCATCTTTTGTTCACTTAGCTATTCACAGCAACAGAACTTTGACTTGGGGCGCCCAAACTTCTGCCCCTGTGCAGTAAAATATTTGACATCATAGTAAAAACCTGAACAGCTTGTATGACTTCCAGGTGTTTATTTATACTGCGTTCCTAGCTATTTGCTGAGAACACTGGCTGTGTATGGAAACACAACTTACAACTAAATTAGCAACAAAGCACTAAAAACATTTTAATACTGACGATTTGTTTCTTAAAAACTGTATTGAATCACAAAACTTTGGCTTCATGAAATTATTAGTAATGCATTACTAATTTTTTCCAATTCTACCTCATGATATGTTTCTAATGGTCTGAGGATCATTCAGAGTCCAGTAATTTAATTTAAAGAAAGGAAATGGAAATTAAGCTAAAATATAACTTGATGTAAACCACAAAATAGTTAATGTGTTGTGTCCCAGCAAAATATTATTTCTGATTGCGGATTTAAAAATGATAATGTAGGAGTTAAATATCAAATTGCAAAGACACATTTAGCTGGGAAGGCTGATGGATGGGTAGTACTTAGAAAGTTGATAAAATGGCCTATTTTTCCGTCAAATTTTAAAAACGATCTCCAATCCTTCTCTATGGGAATTTAAAGATATGTTTTCCATTTCTGTTCCCTACTCCATACTGGACCTCATCACCCCCACTTTAGTCGAGGGCTATCTGATCTAAACTAGTAATCTCAGATATATCCAATGAAGGTCATGGGGCTGCAGTTTGTGAACAGAAGTTACTTAAAGTTGAGACTCGCTGTGTGATCACGGTGGATTTATATGCGCATAAGTGACAGATAGCCTACAGTTGTTCGGTGATAGAACAGCAAAAGTGTTCAAATGTCATCGTACCTGATAATAAGTGTTTGTGTTGATCAAAGTCAGAGCAAAACCAAAAAACAAACAAACAAAAAGACCACAGACATAAGTCCTACTTTAAGAGCCTTGAGCTTGACAGGACTTCAAAAATGTGTTAGCATCTTATACTGTATTATATTGTATCCAAACACTTTTGAATGGGAACAATAAGCTTGCTAAGACCCTCAGATGTTTACCAGCAGTGCTGTAGTGCCTGAATCCTTGACTAACATTAAAGTCTCACAAAAGTCTCAATTTCACTAAACATCAACACTGATGATGAACCACCAGAGATAATCATACCTAACTGGAGACCATTAAATAATGCTAGACGCTCTCCACGTTAGCTCCCTGAGCTAACAGGAATTTCACACACTGAAAGGACAGGCAAGTTCACAGCCCAGAATGGTGACTTCTGCTTAAAAATACTGATGTGATGGTGAACTGCCCTATTGAAGTTTCTTTATTTATTAAAAAGCGGTTAAATTTAGCTGATGAAAGTTTTTTCGTTTACCTCAAAACTGTGATTAAGAATAGCTACCATGATATTCAAAAGTCATGTCATTGATGCTAGGGATAAATTTACTTACCGTACTGATGACAGATCACCAGCAACCGATTCCTAAGTTACGATATAAGATTTCTACATTAGCTTCCTGAGCTAATGTAGATAGTTTCACGAATCGACACGAAAAGGACTGATAGCCCAGAATCCAAAAGGTCTCAATTCCAAGTAAAGTTAACTAGCTTCAGATATTAATGTGATACACTTGGTAGGCTAGGCTGAAAGTAATCAAAGTTAGCTGGGACAAGATGCTGTGTATTACTACTTAAACTATTTTCGTGACGATAATTATGGAACATAATTTCATTGAGTAATCACGATGACAGTGTGTACACGACCCCTACGGTAAAGGCTCTCTTTGTTAGCATCCTGAGCTAGCAATAGTTTCAGTTTGAGAGGACAAGGTGTTCAAACCCAGGAATTCAAAAAGTCCTCATTCACAGTTGTAATGTTTAGATATTACAGAAGTACAGTTGATATATCTTACTCAAATGTAGAAATTTAGTTTCAACAAAATCATATGTACAGTACGTTCACATGTTCCTAAAAAAATGCCACACTAAAAAATAAGGTATTATAGTATTTCTCAATCTTAGATATAGAGGTGACCACTTACTGTGTTAATGATGGACTGCTGATAAATCGCGTCTGACTCTGTTAAAGATAACGACATTTGACTGACGACGTCTTCATGATGGTAAAAACTCTTGTTGCGCAGCTTCCTGAGCGAACATTGGTTGCAAAGATTAAACAGACTAACTACTTTACCAGCTCTGGTTGATAAAACCTGTTGGACAAAAATGTACCAAATAAACTGTCTGAAATTCAGAGAGACTTGTGATGTGGCCATTTCTGCAAACATGACATCCTTACCTCTGTGCTTCACTCACATACCGTTAATATCACCCTTCTAACATGGATTTACATTAATCATATCGGTGACTTGGCGCATAACAACCCTTCCTTAAATTTTGTAAGAAAGATTTGAAAGCACTTCCTTAACTACTGCTGACATAATGAAATAGTGCCACTGATTTAAGATACAAGTGTACTGCACAGTATTGTAGCTAACAGCTTTACATCTATACAGTTAAAATTAAGGATCTTAGCCTGATATGATGTTTAATTTCTTAAACTGCTGAGTTAGTTATCAAAACTATCTATTAAAACTTTCTGATCATCAGTGGCATAATGACTCTGGGGTAGACACAACATGAAATAACATGTCATTGGCATGAATGGTTTGTTAGCAGTGCTTGCTCTTTACTTTCAGCAGTATATTACCTGGCTGACAGACTCACCAAAATATATTACCTTAACATGTAAAATAATAACTCCTTTCATTTAAAATATATTAGGGATGCTTCGTTGAGCTCAACAGTCTTCTGAATATCCTGAGCAATTCTCAGTTTTCTTGTTAACACTTAATTCAGCACGATGCAAACAGGACTGAGCAGACTTGACTTACCCTCAATCAGACATTGCTGAAAGACTTGAAAAACTTCATTCTGCACGTAACAAAAATGAAACATCTGGAGAATTGGACTAACTTGAAATAGGAAACTTACATTAATGCATAATATCAAATATTAAGGAAAGCTGTTCTAAGTTATGCAGTTATGCTCTGATGAGTGATGTCTTGATGTAGAAAGGTTTACTAAAAGACTTGAAAGGCTTTTCACAAACATGACTTGGATTTGTTTACTTTGTTTTCAGTAGGTGGACTTGAGTTCATGAATAAGACTTAAAAAAGTTTTCCCATTAAAAGGTTGTTGCACTTATTTTGGTTAATGGTAGTCTCCACCTTGTGGTTTGTACAAACTCTACATGGTACCAGTTACCTCAGTGCAGTTCTACAGGTAAAGTATGAGACTTAATTTGATGAGGGATGAACTTTGAAGTGCAAAGCTGGACTTGCTGAGTGAATACTGAGTGTAACAGTACCTAAGCAGGAAAGAGCATACCTGAGCCTAGCAAGACTACCTTTCCTGAAAGTATCACTACAAATACTGGTCTAGCTAATTAGTATGGCTGGGTATCACACTTGAGTCATTTTATGGTACTGAACAAAGTGTGTCAACAAAGTCTAGAAAACATGAACAGTGTTGGTCTGACCCCAGGCACTGTGTCAGCATTGGTATTTGTGACTTTCAACGAACACCCACAGTAAAGACGAGTCTGACTTTACCTTTCATGATATCATGTGACTAAGCTGTTTTCTGGACTCAAATGCTCTTTTAGAACTAGATATCAAAAGTCACTATATGAAGATAAAAAAGATGTTACTTTGTGGAGTTGAGATTGCAGCTGGCGTCTCGTCTTGATTGCTGGGACGAACCCCTTGGCTCGGCTAAGTGTGTGTTGGAAGAGCGACTGACCTTTGTAGCACTGCAATGCACTTAAGACATCTTGGAAACTTTCTAAAGACAGACTAACGGCTTCCTGTCCAGGTTTAACGTTATCTATGTGCAAAGTTCCGCCACAGCCGACTGCAGCTCCTTGTTAAGGCAAACACATTTCACTGGAAGAATGAATACTAGCAAGGTCGCTTCCAGGACAAAGCTTTTGCTAAGAACGCCGAGCTCTATTATACACGCAAAAAACCCCCACCATAATAACGCGATAGGAGATGTCTATTTCTGTTTTTCCCACCAAAATCTTGCTAACTGTCTGGGAGAAAGAAATCTATTTTAACCTGCTCAAAGCACTTTTCTAGTTAAACAGACGAAAACAATATTGTTTGCCTTTAATCTTACAAGAAACAAATAGCATGCAGCTATTTAGTTTTGACTTAAAAAATTATAAACATTTGACGAACTAGCATGCTAAGATGAAAACCTTCCTGAATGTTTAACTTCCAAATCCCTATGATTTAAGATGGCTACTGTAATTAATTTTGATAAACATGTTATTACATAAGTCTGATACCTGGGGAAATCAGTTTGCCATCCTTGTTCTTCTCTCCTGACTTGTGGGCCAGCATCTCCTTGTACCTCTGCTCCCTCTTGTCCAAAATCCTCTGGTTGTACAAATCCAGCTACAACATAAACATAAAAACCTTATCAAGGCTATTGTTTTTGCAGCCAAAAAAAAGAAAATGTTTGGATTACTCACAGCAAATATAAATCCTCAACCAAATGCTCAAAAAAAGAGGGAATTTTTTATAATTCTTATGGTCGGCAAATCAACAAGACACTCCTGTAATTAATGATTAAAACCACACATATCCAACTGATGCAATTAACCAGTCTTTTCTACTAAAGTTAGCATTGCATGTTACTTTTACTTTACTTTGATTTGGATAATGTAGTGCCTCTGGTGATCATACCTTCTCCTTCTGCTTGGTCTTTATGTCCTCGTCTGTCTCTGCCGAGGTCTCAGAACAGCTCGAATGAGACTCCAGGGGCAAGTTGAACTGGACTGTTTTGATTGGTTTGGCAGACGGCTGCACAGCCAGAGATTTTACTGTCTCAATCACCTTCAGGCATCTGGCAACTGTTGTAGAGATCGTTGACTGATCGTCGCTTGTTGGACTTGATGTGGTTGGAATGGAAGACGGTGGTATTGGTGTTACTTCTGTAGTGGTTAGAGGTTGCATGGCTGCAGAAGGCTGGCCAATAAAAGAAAAGACTCCTTGACTGGAAGATGATGTGAAAGGAGGTTGTCCAGGTCGCCGTGGTGGAGGTCCAGGAGGTGGCCCTGGAGGAGGTTGTCCAGGAGGACGACGGGGTGGAGGTCCAGGAGGTGGCCCTGGAGGAGTTTGTCCAAGATGCTGTGTAGAAGGCCCAGAAGGAGAGCCAGAGTGAGGTCTTTGGGATGACTGAACAGCTGCAGAGAAGGCCTGAGTCCCCATGTCAATGGCTGTGGTGCCCTGTGTCGAGGTAATCTGGCTGGTGACTCCAAGAGGCCAGCTGACCGGTGGGCATGGATGCTGGTAATGAGCAGGTGGAGGCCCAGGGGGAGGTTTCACAGAGGGAGTGGTGGATGGTGTGCTCCCTATTGTCTTGGTAAGACTCTGCAGTTGCTGCGCCTTCTTAAGTACCTCCAACTCCTGCTGATCCAGAAATCCCTCATATTCTGAGATAGCTTTGTGTCCGATGAATGGCTCCAAACTGGAGGACCTGGCAGGGGAGGGGGAGTGAATGTGATCTGATTCAACAGAGCCTGTTCTGCCCATTCGTGGTTCCTCTCTTTGGGATGACAAAGTCTCCCTTTCTGTAGATGAGGACTTCGGACTGTAGATTTTGTCTTGGGCTCTGCTTGCCAGCTTGGACACATCACCTGTGCTCAGCTTCAGGCCGATAGTACGGAGTAGACTCTGGATCTTGTCATAGGGTTCTGTCTTGCTCTTTGGTGCCTCACTTGTTCTCTCTACTGAGGACCGTTTAGGGCTTAGTTGGTTCTTTTCTTCTTGTAGTGCTAGACTGCTGCTGGGTTGCTCTTGAGCCAATCCCACGATCCGAGAAAAACCCTTGCCATCTTGAAGTGCCCGCTCATGAGGCAAAAGGTCATCATGTACAAAAACGGGTTCCATTCTCTTTTCGGCATCCACCTTCTTATTCAGCATATCAAGGAAGCGATCGAGGGGTGGTTTCTCGGCTGGAGGCGACTGGCGGGGTGTTGTGTTTTGCAGTTTAGGGGAGGGGCTTCTAGGAGGTGGTTCTGTTGGAGATGGGGGCCTGAAAGGGGGTTGGGAAGATACCATTTGTTTCAAGGGAGATTGGGTGGAGGTAACAGGCACTTGGCCAGAAGGAGAGGGTGAGGAACCACGGGGTTCTGGAGACTGGCTCCGCTTGACAGGACGATATGGATCATCATATCGTCGGTCTGCATATGCTGATTCATAGTAGTGATCATCGTAAGGTTCATCATACACGTCGTAGCGATCAGTGTAACCCTGGCTGGCATGTGGAGGGCCACCATAGAGACGATGTTCGTAAGGGTGGTCACCGTAAGGATGGTCACCATAGGGACGGTCACCATAAGGACGGTCGCTGTAGGAGCGGGTAGCGTACGGATCACTGTAGCGGTCACCATACCGTCGATCTTGGTAAGGACTGTACGGCCGCTCGTAATACGGATCATCATAAACTTGAGAAAGACGAGAATGATACTCAGGTCCCTCTGGGCGTTTCTTCAAGATGGACCGCACTGGTTTGTAATCAGTCAGTGGGACGGCGATCCTGCCATGGTCGTAGTCTATGCATGTCCTCTGTCCAGGATCTATCTCCACCAGTGACTTTTTGTAGGCAATCATCTCGTTCAGCTCCTCCAGCTCCCGCTTTTTCCTCGCCAGCTCATCGTCCATGACTCCTACACGTCTAGGAGGAGGGCTCAGCTCCCTCCTCCTCTTGTAACTTTCCTCCTGCTCTCTGCTGATTTTGCTCCTTCTCTTGCCAGCCCTGTCCTTGCTTCTCTCCCTGCTCCTGCTGCGACTCCTGCTGGAGCTTCGGCTTCGACTGCGACTCCTGCTGCGCCTGCCTGACCTCTCTCTGCTTCGGCTTCGTCTGTGCCTGCTGCTTTTACGGTCTCGGTCAACACTGGCACTGCGTCTCCTTTTCATGATGCGTCCAAACTGGTCTCTGGGCGGACTCCTGCTCCTACTTTTGCTTCTACTCCTGGCTCTACCCCGGCTCTGACTCCTGCTCCTGCTCCTGCTCCGGGTACATCTACGTGTGGAGCTGTAATCCCGTCTGTCAGTGCTGGTCTTGCTGTCTTGAGATCTAAGATTTTTCACCACGGCCTTCAGCTTATTTGTCTCTGTTTTTTCTCTCCTGAAATGGCAGAGATAAGAATTTTACGAGATGTGATTGTCTTTACATGCTGTGCAGATGCACAGGGTGTTGATGGTAACTGGTACTGATGACAGTGATATTATAAAAATAAATTACTGATATTTTATCAATAACACACAAATGACAATATTGTATATAATCCAGCGCCTCTTGAGACTTTTCATTTTCTTCTGTTCTCCCTTTATCATAGATTCAGACTGATTTAGCTTTTTCCTCCAATTTCTACACAGAAATCACAACAATAACGTAATCAGGAATTCTTATGAGTCGTGTAGCAAAAATCTAATTTTACTTCAACCCTGCTAGATGCCACTGTGCAACAGAGCCAACAGGTTAAACATTACCCATTGATTATTCCAGCAGACCACCTCTGTTTTTACATCGCATTTTAGTAAAAACTAACCGGGTTCCAACATATTATCAATAACTTCTATGCAAAACTCACTCGTTGTCCTCTGAGGCTTTCGTCAGCTTGATGGTCATCTACCAATGAGAAAAACAAAATTAAGATTAAAGCTCAGCACAGCTTTAAATTACATTCTTGGAACATCATTTTATTTTTATCACCTCTTACTAAATAGACGTAGATGCTGAGTTAATGCAGTGTGAATATTTTTGCACATAAACGGCGACACAGAAACAGTTCAAATCTAAACCCCGTCCTCCTCACCTTTCCTTTGTTCGCCCCAACGCTTCCCAGTTTGCGGACAGGGAGGAAAACACTCTCGGTGAAGCGTTTTATCCTGATGGCCTGGTTCCCCCCCTCTGCTGTTTCATGCTGGGTGAACAATAGCAGACATGTTTTCACTCAGATATGTTTAAAACACAATACAGCTTAAAACCAGAGACACCTGATAGTTCAAACCAGTATTTTAGTGTTTGGAGACGTCTGAGAAAAACACTGATGACTATCTGAATGAAGTACTTGCTTTCTTGCTTAACGCCGAGGATAGTTACGTTTGCCATATTTCTATTTAACTCCAACTCTTGTAGAAAGTTTAATGTGGACATGAGGAAGACGAGGAGGACTCACCGGCACGACACTGAATTCAACCTTTTCATTGAGCTCCAGTTTCTTCTTCTCGATCACTTCGGACATGTGGAAGAAGAGCTGAGGGTTCTGAGTGCACTTGATGAGCCCGGAGTCGTTGGAGAACTCGATCACGATTCCCTGGTTGGAGAACAACATCACACCCAAACAGTTAAAAACACTGGGTTTGAGATTCACGTCGATGCTTTGACTCAAACAAAGTCGTTAAAAGTCTCACGTGTCGACGTTGTTCGGTGGATTCCTCAAAGGAGTCGGGGAGAATCTCAACGTAGGTCGCTCGCTCCTCCTTGGTCTCTCGATGCGTGGCGATGTTGAAACGCACCTTACAGGTCAAACACAACTCAGTGTCAGGAGATAAAAATCTGATGGTTCTTCCAGTAGAGCAAAGGCTGCTGACTGAAAAGGGAAACCCATCTGTGATATCTATCTTGTTTCCATTTGTGCTGCAGCCTCAGTGGAAGTTACTCATTCAAACCTTCCTAAAGATCCACCAGGATGAAAACAACCAATCAGAAGTCATCGCAGCTCGACAGTCTAATCTACAAAACTGATTCTCATGTGCGGTTATTCTCTCAGGACAGCTCTGGCAGGGCTCAGATTGGAAATGACGCTCACTGATGTGTTTGTGGTTCTCTGATGGTGCAGGTTCATTGTGAGTTAGACGGCTGCGTTTGAAAATCGTACCAACAGTTTTTCTGAACACAAACGCATAATTTCCTCCTGGAGGAACAAACAGTTTTGTGACATCACATGATTTCTCACCTTGTCTCCATCCAACATGGTGGCGGTGGTCAGCAGGTCATTGGGACCGAACGGAAGCTGCTTCTGTTGACCATCGATGGTCATCACCAGCCGACCCATCTGAGGCTCCAGTTTGGCTCCGCCTCCCACCACAGCTCCACCTTCAGCTTTGGCAGACTGATTCTTCACCTCCTCATCCTCCTTTTTAATCCCCAACTTTTCCTCCACCTCTTTTATCTCATCTTCATCCACTTTCTCCTCTTTGATTTCATCCTGATAAAATATTCATACACAATTTATGGATTCAATATAAGTATTTTTAGTTTTGAGGGGCTTCAAAACATTAGATGACAAACTCCAAACTTTTCCAGGATATTTCAGGATTTTGACAGTATTGTTTTTTACCAGTCTAAGGAGAGTTGATCCACCCTCAGCACCTCCTTCTCCTGCTCCTCCTTCCTCTCCCAGCTCCTTTTTGATCTTTCTGATGATTTTGGAAATGGCTCTGAGGATGGTTCCTTGAAATCTCTCTTTGCTGATGTCGTCCAGCGTGTCTGGGTCTCTCATCTTGAAGCCCAGTGGCGTCCACTGCAGGAAGACAGGAAGACAGGAAGCAGTCAGACACACTTCAACAAAAACTTCACCTGAACAGTTTGTTTCAGGTGAGTCATGTGGAGGAAAAACACATCAACTGTCAAAGGGGACAAATGTGACACTGGACTTGATCTTCGAGAACATTTGGGGAAACTTCTGAGGGTGTTGTTGTTTTGTTGTTCAGTGTTGAAAATTTAAAATTAAGCTAGAACTCAACACCAAAGTTCTCTGAGCTTAAACCGGGTCGTTGCTGCGTCTCGCTCTGCTCTGATCTCCACCGTGGTCACTTCCTGGATCCTGCTAACCTTTTTTTTTGGGTTTCACTTTGGTTCAAGATCGCAAAGGATACGACACTGATGAGAAAACATTTTCTTCCTCACATGCATGAAAACATCCTGCAGAAAGCAGATAAAGAGGCGGCGCTGTGTGACGACGTGCAGCCACATGAGGAGCAGAAGTTAGCAGCGAAGCTGAATGTACAGGAGGTTAAAACCGAACAGACAGAAAACTT
This sequence comes from Acanthurus leucopareius, assembly GCA_029814765.1. Taxonomy (NCBI): domain Eukaryota; kingdom Metazoa; phylum Chordata; class Actinopteri; order Acanthuriformes; family Acanthuridae; genus Acanthurus; species Acanthurus leucopareius. The sequence continues at coordinate 1,112,655 of JAQMCX010000007.1, forward strand.
CAAGAAACCAAATCAGTTTTTGTCAATGAAACATGAGTATGATCTCATTACTGATGTTGTCTCACTTTGCATTTGGCTGCTGCCAGCGCTGCCGCCACCTCCTCCTTCTTTCTCCTCTCCACGTCTTTTTCCTCCTCCTCCTGTTTCTTTCTCTCCTCCTCCTCTTGTTTCTTCCTCTTGTCCTCCTCCTCTCGTCTTTTCTGCTCCTCCAGGATTTTGTCCTTAACCCTCTTCGTCCTCATTAATCTGATTGCTCTCTTTTTTGATTTGACCTGCAGAAACAAAGCAGAGGCATCAGGACATGAGACCCGCTCACTTCCTGTTCCCTTTGGTTGCTTCTCTGTCACTCACCATGGCGACCGTGAACTCCACCTCCTTGTGGATGTCTGTGGTGTTGAACTCTGTGTCGTTGAAGTTTTCACAGATGTCGAAAGGCAGCTCGCCGTGCTCGTCAGAGTTGATGATGCCCTCCTCAGCTCCCAGACAGGTGATGATGCCCTGAAACACAGAACCAGAACAGATCCTGAAGAGACTCTGCCTGTGTGGACACCTGAGGACCTTCAGAGGACGACAGGCTGCAGTGATGGACGGTCAGCAAACAGGTGTGTTACCAGCTCTCTCTTCTCCTTGGTGTAGCTGAAGGTGAAGGGGATTTTGGGCTTGATGTTGGCCGCTCTCCTCTTCCCGGTCACCATGTCAACAAGCAGGTTGATCAAGACGTGGTCGTTCTTCAGCAGCGTGACGCCACAGTCGCGGTGGTCAAAGGTCACGTTGGTCTTGACGGGGCCGATGTTGGCGTGGATCTGACCTGGGTAACCCTGCATGTGGGGCTGAAACGAGCAGAGAGACAGACGCTGTTTCTTTACCTTCTGATTAAACTCGTTCACCCTCGCAGCAGACGGACTCATTTGTGTTTACATTCGTCACATCAGACATGGGAGAAAAACACATTCACTGGGCACTTTGGCTCACTGAGCTGACAGGTGGAGTCAGTGGGATGAAAACATGTCAGGCAGCTGCTTCGTCCTGTGAAGCGAACGGCGCTCTGCTTGACTCGCTCACCGTCGGCTCGATGATCGGCTGGCTGACGATGCCCTCGTACAGCTCAGTGTCCAGCTTCATGTTGGCCCCCAGGTCCAGCTTGGCTTTTCCTCTGAGTGACTTGGAAGAGTCGCCGTCAGATTCACCATCCGTTGTTGGGCTTTCTGCCTCCTCGGCGGCGGCGGCGGCAGCGGTGGTGGCGGAGCAGAGGGTCAAGAGGAGGGGCTCCTTGACTCGTTGAATCCTGATCGCACGCTTCCCCGCTCTGAGCTGAGGACAAACAAAAACATATTTATGTTTGAGATCCATCCAACTGCTGAAGTCGAAAGGCTTTATTTAAGGCTTTATATAAAGCAAAGACTGTAAAACGGCTTGAGAAGTACAAAATAAGCCCCGCCCCTCAGCGACATCCTCACCATGACGACGGTGAACTCGACCTCCTCATTGATGTCCTCAGTGGTGAACTCGACGTCGCTGAAGTTCTCTTTAATGTCGAAGGAGAGCTCACCGTGTGTGTCCGACCTGATGACGCCTTCGCTGTCCTTCAGGCTGATGATGACTCCCTGCGGCGGCGGCAGAGACAGAAAGAGTCCATGTTACCCTGAGGGATCTCTGTTACCCCGACAACCAGTGTCATGTGTCAGTGTCATCACCTGCTCCCGGCTCTCCTTTGTGTGGCCGAAGGTTGAGGGGATTTTGGGCTTGATGTTGGTGGCTCTCCTCTTCTCGGTGACGATGTCGGTCAGCAGGTTGATGAGCACCTGGTCGTTCTTCAGCAGCGTCACCGTGCTGTCTTTCCTGTCGAAGGTCAGGTTGGTCCTCAGCGGCCCGATGTTCACGAACACCTGACCGGGGTACTGACGCTCACCTGGCTGCAGAACGGAAACAGACGGAGTCGTTGACAGGAAGCAGGAGCGACGGCGAGGCGTCGACAGGTTAAAGTGTGTGAACTGACCTGAGGCTCCGCGATGGGCTGGCTGACCACCGCCTCGTAGATCTCCGTGTCCACGTTCTCAGTTCCACCTGGAGCCACTTTCACATCCGTCGCTATCAGATTATTCTGCCCAGAAACACAACCATCACATTAACACTGAACAAAGGAGAATCTGTCGCAGATTCATCACTTAAACTCGGTGAAATGAGGTTCGTGAAGAACATTTAAGCAGTGAAACAGTTGGAAGGAAAAGAAGAGATCAACTTCAATCTTTTGGAGATGATCTTTGGACACAAAGTCTCCTGAGTTCTGGAAATTTAACAATAAATTTAATCTGCAATCAGACTACAGTTTCATGACTGTCAGTGTGCAACTTTTGATTTTAGCTTTTCACTCTTTGAGTTTTGCTTTTTTCTTTGTACTTTGACCATTAAGTTCTCAGCAGTTCATCAGTGAACACATGAACTTTTTGAGCTCAAGATGAAAACATTCGCTCAAATCGTTCAGGAGGCGTCATGTTCACAACAATGGGACAGAAAGACTGACAACCGCAAACACAACGCCTTCATCAGCTGTAATAAGTTACATCACTGAAGTACTGAAACAGTTACATCCCCTATTACATGTTAGCAGGGTAACTGTAATCGATTACATGTCAGAGGAACCTTCCCGTCAGTGTTTCTGCTCGTGTCAGTGTGAACGTGTCTCACCTTCTCCTTGCAGGCGGTGAAGTGAACTCTGACCCCGGGCGTCATGGCTTTGGGGTTTCCAAAGAAGGCGTCGAAGCTGAACATGTACTTCTCCAGATCCTCCCTCTCGATCGTGCCGAAGGTCGGCTGACGATCAGACACAAGGACAAGCGATTATTGATCCAGACGTTCACACACGACTGACACCAAGTCGAAGAGGAGCAGCATTTTGTTCTTTTAAGGTGGATTTCACGTGTTAGTGGCTTCATACGCTTCATATTTATAACGTGAGCTGATTATCATGTTTGATCTGCAAACTGAACTGAGACACGTTCACATCATGTCAGGAACTCCGGCTCTGTATCTGCTGGTTGGCTGACTGAGCCAGCGACTCGGTTCAGTTCCTGGCTTTAAAAGGTGAACACAGCTGATTGGTCCAACAGAGGGCAGGCTGTCTGCTCACCTGTTGGTCAGATCACCTGAGCAGGTCTGTAAACGCTGCACTCACCACTTGTTTCAGTGTTTCAGATCAGTTAAAGCAGCATTTCAAATGTTTGGTGCCAAAGGAATCAGTTCTGAAGAAGTGATATAAATGAAGAACCTAATCATCCAAGAAAGAGTGAGTTTGGGAAACTTCACAGGAACCTGAGACGTGATGTTTGCACCTTCAGGCTTTTAGGAGCTGCAGATGATGAAGCCTGCACACGTCCTGAGAGAAGCTGCTGCATGAGATCATGAGATCTTACTGATTCACCACAAAAAATCAACCACAGCAGCCAGAAGGCTGGTAACCTGCACAGGTGTGACATTTACGGCGACCACGTGACCTGATGACATCATCCTTACCCCGACAAATGAGATGATCCCTGTCGACCTGCCTGGAGGAGGCCTGAGGACACAAACACACACGCTGCTGAGAGGAGCTACAGGAAGTGACATCACACTCATCACACTGACTGGAGCAGAGAGGTGCAGCTCAGAAACAACCCGAACGTGGGGACTCACTTATCAAACATGCGTTTTCCCAGCAGGCCGAGAGCTTTGGCGGCGCTGGGCTCGGGTTTGGGTTTGGGGGGGGCGGGGGGCGGCTCAGCGGCAGGCGTCGTGGCAACAGCTGGATCCTCGGCGGCTGCTTTAGTCTCGGCTGGCGTCGAGTCTGTGGATGGAGCTGAGATCAGCGCCTTAATCTGGAATATGGAACAACAGACAGAAAACAAGCTGCTGAAACACGAGATGAGATTAATCCCTGAAGTTATAAGACATGAACTCAGACCTCTGATCATCTTTATCACTTTATCACAAATAATGATCTCTGATCACTTGCAATGTGGCAAAAATAAACGGGTCAAATCAGCTTCACTTGATTATTCAGCGTTCACAGTTTACAAGCTCAGACTTCTGGTTTGGAGGAAAAGTTGATCAACATAAAACTAACTGACACAAATTTACTTTCTGTTCTCACTTTGCAACAGTAGGTGGCGCTGATGTGCCTTAACACCAGTGAAGGTTCTTCTTCTACAGTTCAGTCATTTTTCCAAAAGGAAACAAAACACACAATAAGCAAAGTTCAACATGAACTGACCATCTGCATTATTATTGTTTAATTTTTATTGATATTGTGATTATTTATGATGCAGAACTTCAGACTTCGATAATCTGTCGTGATAATCTGTCGTGATAATCTGTCGTGATAATCTGTCGTGATAATCTGTGTGCTGGCAGCTCTGCTCACGGCTCGAGATGAAAACCTCACAGGTTTGACGGTTTGATGGAAACCTGCTCTGAACTCACCCACTCAGGCTGATCCGGAGGCGGGTTGGGCATCACCTCCTCTGCAACGGGCTGAACGCAGACAGGCAGGCAGACAGGCAGACAGACAGACAGGCAGGCAGACAGACAGGCAGAGGAGCTTCAGGTGAGACAGGTAAACTCATCTAAACGTCAGTGATAGCTGGACAAACAATGATTGATATGAGCGGCTGCTGAAACGTCTCACCTCTCCCGTCCAGGCGGGAGGAGCGTATCCAGGGAAGCCCAGCGGGGGAACGCAGGCTGGAGGGGGCACGGGGGGCACGGGAGGCACCGGACCGTAGGCTGCGGGGTCCGGAGGAGGAATCCCGACCGAGGGAGGCGGTACAGGTCCGGGTGGAACTGGTTCGGGTCCCCACGGCTCAGGCAGACCTTCTGGACCCCAGGCAGGGGGCCCCCAGTCTTCTGGACGGGGTCTCCAGTCTTCTGGATGAAGCCTCCAGTCGTCGGGGTGAGGAGGTCTCCAGTCGTCGGGGTGAGGAGGTCTCCAGTCATCGGGGTGAGGTCTCCAGCCGTCTGGGTGAGGCAGCCAGTCGTCAGGGTGGGGTCCCCAGCCTGGTGGCGGGGGTCCTCTTGGTCCCCAGTCGTGCGGGGGAGGCCCTCTCGGTCCCCATCCTTCGGGTGGTGGAGGCCCCCATCCCCCAGGTGACGGAGGGCGCCAGCCACCGGGCGGCGGAGGCCCTCTCGGTCCCCATCCTTCAGGTGGTGGAGGCCCCCACCCCCCAGGTGGCGGAGGACCCCATCCTCTGGGTGGCAGCGGGCCCCAACCCCCGGGGGGCGGCGGGCCCCATTCATCGGGCGGCAGAGGGCCCCAGTCCTCCGGCAGAGGAGGACCCCAACCTTCCGGTGGCGGAGGACCCCAGCTTCCCGGAGGACCCATGTCGAACGGAGGTCCGTCTTCGCCCGGAAGTCCCGAAGGAGGTCGGCCCCGCGTCGGTCCCATCCTCACAGGGCTCACGCAGCGGCGCGTGCACAGTAACGTTGACGCAGGAAGATAGCTGAGCTAGCTACCGAGGTGCTAACCCAGAAAACACGCCGAGTTTAGCGATAAAACTCATCGGTTCAGCGACGTTCAGGTCGCGAAAGAATCGTTACTTTACGAACGGGCGGTGAACCGATTTAACTTCAGACATTTACAGTGAAAATGAGCAGTTCAGCGCTGCAGACTGACCGGACACCGCCGCTGTGTGGAGTCTTCTTCTTCTTCTTCTAAACACACGGGACAAAGGTTCGCTCGCGTCCGCCCCCTGCCGTCAGGAGGAAGACACTGCAACACCTGCGGTCCTCCTGATGAAGCTCAGGCAAACTCAACCATTCAACTCTGTTTGGAAGAGTTTTTCCAAAAGAAATCAACATCATCCACAGAGTTTTTCCTGCAAAGAGCAGCATATTGGACCAACAACCTGAAAAATAATCTGATGTTCCCATATTTCGCTCTATAAATATCAGTGTGCATGTATAAAAAATAAAACCAACTTGTGCCTTGAACAAGCTAATCAGGAATTTTTCAAAAATTCTTGAAAAAAAAGCTTAACTGCTTTTAATAAATGTTAATATTGAAGAATGTGCTTTGATTGTAACTAACTTTAAGAGTGAACCCGTGAATAATAATAAGAAAAGGAAAGTGGAGGCGGTGGAATAAACAATGTAATGTTAGAGAACCATAAAAGCACCAAGTATCAAGGATTAAGAAAAAATAGAGAGACTAGCGAAGGAAAAGCACTTTTAGAGCAATGAGACCAGTAAAGAGGAAAGTGTAACAGATTATAATGAACAGATTTTTATTTTTCATTCTTTGTAACAGATCAGGAAGAGGCTCATGTGCAGGAAGAGATCAGTGACAGAAAGCAGCTGCTGCAGTCTGCAAACACACAGCGTCAGTGTGCAAACATGTTGATTTGTAGCTTTACAAAGAGCCGAGCAAACAAAACCAACAAAGTTCTGCCACCATCCTGTGGTCATGTTCATTAAGTTGCTGTCCGTTTGAGTAATGTGCAGTGAGACAGCAGACAAACTGTCCGAACAAGCTGTCAGAGAGAAAGGAAGAAGTGTTCCAATCAAAGGGAAAGAGAAGTCAGCTGAACAAGGCAGAGCAGGGACGAGAGTACACGGCCAGAGATGGGGGGGGGCACTGTGATCTACAGAAGACACCCCCACTGTAACGAAGCCAGTTCATTCACCAAAAACTGCAGAACATCAGATAACTCTTGGAAAAGTAGTGTGGAGGACGTGATGGAGCTCAGGAGAAGCTTAGTGGACTGAAGGAGGAGCAGCAGGCAGGAGACGGAATAAAATGAAATAAAATGAGATAAAATGGAATGAAATGGAATAAAAGCGTGAGCAGAACGGATCTGACCAGCAGATGGCGCTGAGGCAACAACCTGCTGTTAATGCAGAGAGAAGAAGACAGAGTTTGTGTTCACAGGATGAGAGACACTGGAACAAGTTTCTATAAATCAGCTCAGTAACTCCTCCAAACACGGACTGAAGCGGCAGCAGGTTTCCGCTCTGTGCTTCTGTTTCCGCCGGAGCCCGGAGCTGGTTGACCGCGGGAGGCCGGAGAATCTCTGCGGGAGGAGATGTACCGTGGTCGGCCTCCGCCGAGAGGAGGCTACCCGCCGCTTTTCGAGGGCCGAGGTCCGCCGCCTCCCAGGCCTTACCCGGCAGCGGGATACCGAGATGACAGGGACCGACCCCGGCCTCCGTACCACCCCGGCTACCACGACCACGGTCCCCCGAACCCGTTCCGCCGCTCCCCGCCGCGCCGGAGGTATCCGTCCCCCGGCTCAGACGGTCACCGAGGCGCAGAGTACCGAGCCGGTGGTCCGCCGAGAGAGGTGAGTGGGTCCGGCTGGAACCGGGACTTGAGTCAGAGTGAACATGTGTTTGTGTTGGTGAACCGGCTCCGTTAGTGTTACTGTCTGCGGAGAAAGCACCGCGGCTGAAGGCGGCCAGCCCGTTATACCGGATTTAACTTTATTCATATGAACAGGAAGGAGGAGACGCGATGATCGATCACAGCGATGATCGATCACAGCGATGATCGATCACAGCGATGATCGATCACAGCGAGCGCTTGTCATGTTGGTTTGTGTTTGAGTTGGGCTTTTTTGTGGATGGAGTTGATAGATTAATCGATCGATTCTTTCGCATTAAGTTATTTTAATTTGGAAGCATAAGAACTCTGGTTCAGCTCTTCACTGAAGTTCGTGTCTCAACATGGACACGGGAGCCTCGTGTCCTGAGGTCAGTGGTGCTGGACCGGGTGCGTCCAGCCCAGAGTCTGGACCGGGTGTGCGTCCAGCCCAGAGTCTGGACCGGGTGTGCGTCCAGCCCAGAGTCTGGACCGGGTGCGTCCAGCCCAGAGTCTGGACCGGGTGCGTCCAGTCCAGAGTCTGGACCGGGTGCGTCCAGCCCAGAGGCCTTTCTTGAACGTGTGTTATTGATCTGAGCGGGACGGACTGAGACACGGAACTGTCCTGGTTTCTGTTGCAGAGGTCCCCGTCACCTCGTGGACCGGTTCCACTGGACCGCAACCTGGTGATCACCGTTGGCAACGAGCTGACCGGACCATCGGGGTCCTCACACCGCCATGACAGGTACAGGTGAAAGAATGAATGAGAAGTGTGTGTAATAAATTGTAATGGACAAAAGTAATTGAGGAGAGATGAAACTGTGCAGTTGTGAAATCCAGTCAAGTGAAAGCTGCTGTTTCCGTACAGAGACCACCCTCCCCGACCAGACTACGAGCGGAGCCGGGGTCGGAGCCGGCCTCGCAGCTGGAGCCGAGACCAGAGTCCGGACCGGAGTCGGGCCAAGAGTCGAGGACGGAGCAAGAGTCGCGGACGGAGCAAGAGTCGCGGACGGAGCAAGAGCCGGCCCCGCAGCCGGAGCAGGAGCCGCAGTCCGGTCCAGAGCCGAGCCAGGAGCCGCAGTCCGGATCGGAGCCGGGCCAGGAGTCGGGGCAGGAGCAAGAGCCGCCCTCGTAGCAGGTCCAGGTCCAGGTCCAGGTCTTGGTCTAGAGGGAGGAGCAGGGGACGGAGCCGTGGGCGGAGCTACGGCAAAGCAGTCAGCCACGCCCGCAGTAAGAGTCGGAAGAGGAGCCGCAGCCGGAGCTCCAGTGCCAGCAGCAGCTCCAGCAGTCGCAGTGACGGTGAGGAGAAATCCAGAAAAGAGTTCAAGGAGCTGGAGACGGCTCGACGCAGGAAGGAGCTGGAGGAGATGCTGAGTCAGCCCACAAAGTCCATCCTGAAGAGGCGCAACGACTCGGAGGACTCACCGCTGCTCAGGGTAGGACGCCAACAACTGACCTGTTTTATCAACATCAGAGAACTGAGCGTCTAAACTCTCAGAGAGAAAATGCTTTAACTATCAGATGTGATTATTTGCAATATGAGAGGTGAAAACGTTGCGTTGTGTTCATTTATACTCACAAAGAAAATGTTGTGTACGGAGGGAGGTCCAGTGTTTTTACTGGACAAGAGTCTTGATGTAGGTGAAAGGTCTTAATGTGAGACACCCAGACATGATTGAAGCTCTTGGACAGGGTCTGTGATCCAGAGGCGTCATTCTGCTCTGTTTCCCTGTGTTTTAGAACACTGACTCCCCCAGAGCTCCAGAGGGCGCCAGCATTTCTCGGGTGGCCGAGCAGCTGCTGCAGGCCGTCAAAGGCATGGAGCCCCACAGGGTGGCCTCCATGCTGTCAGAGCTGCAGTCCGACCCACAGATGGCTCAACGGCCCGGCCTGGACGCAGAGATCAGAGAGATCCTCACTCTGCTGGGAGGGCAGGAAGCGGGAGCCAAGCCTCGGGAGAAGACCCCGGATGACATCGATGATGAAGAGAAGTTCCTGTACGGAGACTCAGAGGAGCCAAAAACTCCAGCAGCGTCCGAGCCGGTCCGACACCACGGGCTGGATCTGTACGGAGAGGTGACGGAGGAGGCGCTGTACGGAGACTACCCTCCCCAGAAAGCTGTCACGGCTCAGATGTATGGCCACGTCCCAGGGGGCACTTCTCACCTTCAGGACCCTCCCACCACAAGTGAGGTGGACGTGAGGTACGTGGGCCGGCCCACAATGGGCCTGGCCCAGAACATCACACTGCAGGTGTCAAACCCCGCCTATCCACCGGGAACGGAGCCGCTGGATGAGGGCGAGCGTCAGGCACTGGAGGAGTACGAGAAGATTCAGGACCTGCTGAAGACCATCGGCTTGGACTTGGGTGTGGCCGAGATAAGCAAGATGGCCGAAAGAACCAAGGAGCGGCTCCATGGACACAAGCCGCCTCCAAAAACGCCAACACGTCGCAGACGGTACTCTTCTGGCAGCTCAGACAGCAGTCGCCACAGCAGGGGCTGCAGGAGGCGGAGCCACAGCAGCAGCAGCAGCAGCAGGAGTCGCAGCCGCGGGTCGGGGGGCAGCTGGAGCAGCGATGACGGCCGCAGGAAGAGCTCGACTCCACCCAAATCTCACAAAGACAGAGACGTCAAAGAGACGAAGGCCGAGTGGAGCGACGTAGCACCTCAAATGCACAAAGAGCCCCTGCTGCAACAAAACCCCGACCAAAACACCTTCCCCCCTCACCCCGGGGTGCCCATACCCACCTACCCCCCCTCACAGGTCAGCGGCATGATGCCCCCCAACTACCCCCCACCAGGATACGGCCAGTATGCAAACTACCTTCCCTACATGCACCAGCAGTGGCCGCCCATGTACCCACCTCCCAACCTGACCATGCCCCCACAGACTGATGAGTTCCCCCCCACTCTACCCTGCAAGCAGCTGTACAGCAACGCGCTCCCTGAGGCGGGGGCCAAAGGTCAGTGTGACGGACTTTTAAAGGACTGTGTCACCTTTGTTTGCTGTTGTTGCCGACTGATAGGACGACTGAAAGATGCTTACTGAAATGCAGGTGGGTCAGTGTGAGACGGTCCTGATGCTTGTTGTGTCCTCAGGTGTGGCGAAGAGTTCTGTCCGGGACGGCGAGAAGGGAAAAGTCAGCAGCCATGACAGAAGAGAGTCTGAGGAGCAGAACAACGAGAGCCAGAAACAAAAGGTTTCTCCTTTATTTTGTCCGTCACACATCCAACATGTAGAAGTCTGTGAGTGAGCGAAAGCTGCAGACGAACAGGGACCGACAGTGACCGCAGTAAACAGTGTCATGAGGTGAGTTGAACCTGACTGCTGGTATTTTGTGGTGTGCTCAGGTTCTGGAGGAGAGAGAGAAGCTGAAGCAGGAAAGAGACATCAGGATGAAGAAGAAAGAATATCTGATGAAGGAGCTGGAGAGACTCAGGAAGCAACAAGGTGAGTTCACTCAGAGACTCCACGTTGCTCACCTGCCTTCTTCTGGGTGACAGGAGTTTTGTGGAGAGAGGCTGAGCCCCCTGTAGGTGCTGGACTGGACTGCAGGGGGGCACTGCATTGTTCTTGAATGTACACCTGCAAATGACTGTCCAAAACTGAACTGCGGTCGGGTTCTAGAAGAAGTCCTTTCTGCAGATTTGTGCAAGAGGCTGGAGCAGCGTCTTCAAAGATCCTGCGAGCGTGAGCATGTAGGTGCTGATGGACACGCACATGCTGAGGTGATGACCATCACAGCATTTCTGAAAACTGCTGCAGTCAAGATGGGTGTCTGGACTGCAGACAGGAGAAGGCAGCATCCTTACATTCACTGAATCAGCAGCGTTTAAATGGGCTTGAACCGGAAGCTTTGTGAGTTTCCAGCAGAGCCGACATGTTTCCAGGTCATCCCCTCGTTGCTGCGGTCGTCTCTTAGCGTCGTTCACATGGACCGGCTCCCAGACGGCCGCTGACACAGAGGTGCTTTGGTGCAACATTATTTTACATATTTGTTGTGTTTGCAGGCGAGCTCCTGAGGAGGAAGCGGCGGGAGAAGGGAGGCCACAAAGACCCTCTGCTGCAGGAGATCAGCCACCTGCAGGAGGAGGTCATGACTCAGATCTCCAACCTACGTAAAGAACACGAGGCCGCGGAGAAGAAACGCAACGAGACCGACAAGGTGGCGCTCATCCTCGGCCTGAGTCCGTCCGACCGGCCCCGCAGGAACAGCAAGCCGCTTGAGGAGCAGAAGGACGGCTCGCTGCCGCCCCCGCCAGCTGAGAAAGAGACACGGGAGGCGCAGAGGAGTCCCCAGAGACGGCAAGGGGCCGGCAACTCCGTGACGAAGGTACACCTGAGGGAAGGTAACGCAGGGAGTCCTGCTGAAAGTTCAGCACCATAGCCAGGGCTCAGTACTTTGTGAGGGCTCAGTTTTCAGATGTGGCTGAGGATAAGAAAAGATGTGGACCGTCTTCTTTTAGTAACTTGCAATGAAGCTCGTGAGTGTGACGTTTGCAGCTTCAAAGGGAAACATTTCTTACAGCTTTTATTAGTTTAATCTTAACCTGTAGGATTTTCTCGACCCATGTGCAGCGAATGCAACATGTTGAAAACACAAGCCACATAATCGAGATCTTTAGAACTAAAAGGTGCATTAATGCAACTTGTCACACGAAGCATCAGCATGTATAGACACAACAACCGACCGCAAGCAACGAACACGGCGACGACGGATTGATGAATGCATGAATGAAACGATGAATGCAGACGAACAAATAGTGATTGAAAGGAAGAAACTTGGTCTTGACTTGAATGTAGCGTTCAGCAGCTGAGAGATTTTCAGATCTTTAAGACGTTTAAGAGCATTTCTGCATGCGTTAAAGAATCACTGTGTAAGTTTGAAGCTTGTGCACGTCTGCATTTTGTCACAATGACGAGGAGTCACGAAACACAATGAGGCGTTTACATTCAACTTTGTAAACGTGATGAAAAGAACGTTTGTGCGTATTTCTGTTGATGCGTACATTTTTGTACACTTTGAGTTTTTTTGCATCCGGCTCGAGGTTGTCTACTTAAGGAGTTCCCTACTGAGCTTATTTTGATTGAAAATATTTTCGAGAGCAGCAACATGAAGGTAACATCAGTCTTGGCTAGCAAAGCTAGCTCTTCCCCTCTCCAGTTAGCTCTTTTAGCAGCAAAGCTAACCTTAGAGCGTACTGTCAGGTCATCGTGACTGATTCAGTCAGAGCAGGTCACAGCTCAGCAGGTTGGCGTTTCCCTAAAATTGACATAATTTATGGACTTACATAGATACTGACGCTAGCTAGCTATCATCCCCTGCTTAGTCGGGCGGCCCACTTTATCCCTTCCTCTTCTTTGACGCATCGAGTCAGAGATTGACGGGTTTTTATTCGCTCTTTGACTCATACAGGCCAGTTCTAGTTCTCCTTAACTTCTGTAGTTAAGACGCAAAATGAACATCCGCTCGTTTTTTGGAAACTTTCTTGCGAACTAGAAGTTGCTATCGGTTTGAAAACGCCTGCCAGTTCTCAGTTAATGCGTTTAACATCTTGGAGGCTGGAACTCAGTGAAGGTAAGAAGTTTTTCATCTTTCTGATTTTCATGGAGACAAGTTTTAAAACAGAAACCTGAATGTTTTTGTCAGTGAATCCTGTCAACCTCCACCAGACGTGTTGACTCTCCTCCATCTTTGTTTCTTAGCAGACCTCAGAGGCGCCATCGTTGTCAAGAGACAAGTCGCTTGTCTGCGCCCCAGCTCCGCCTCCGCCCCCGCCCCCGGAGCAATTTGAATACTATGACGCTGGAAACCACTGGTGCAAAAACTGTAACGTCACCTCTGGTTCCATGTTTGACTTTTTTACACACTTTCACAGCAAAACACATCGAAAGGTTTGTGACAGATTTTCTACTTTACACCGATTTTCAAAAGTATCTTTGCCACATGTCAGCCGTTCAAGATCTCTATTATCTTTGGAAAAGGTTGGACATTGATTCCATTTCAGCCCTTCACGTGAGCGTTTCTTTAAATATCCTTTTTCTTTTTCTCTTGGCAGACTCTGGACCCGTACGACCGGCCCTGGGCTTCAACTCCCGCCAAAACTATCAAGAACACACTGTCAGAAGAGAAGCTGACCAAACCGGCAAAAGGTACACGTGCTGCAGGTTCCTCATGTTTTTCCTGCTTTTTTCCCATGATCCTGGGTCCGAGTCCCTGAACCTTGTCAGCCATCTTTTGCTTCCAGGTGGAGCTCAAGGTGGATCTCTGTGGCAGTTTCTCTGTCTCTTTATGAAAACAGTGCTATTGAAGTGACTGACTCATGGACGCACAGGAGAGTCTCCTGTCCACACCTCCGATGTCCCTTTGTTTTAAAGTGTCATCGTCAAATGAAGGCCGCTGTGAATGTAACGTACTGCAGTTGCGTTTGGAAAAGTGCTCTGACTTCTCATCATAGGTTGTTGATCTGCTTATTATTCCCAGATGTGTCTTAATTCCCCTGTAGTTTGTACAGTTCCCCTGCTATCACTGAGCGGTCAGCACTTTTCCATGGGTCACTGCATAGAAACAAGACCACTGCAGAACAAAACATCAGTTTTTCAATATTTGATGCTCAAACTTTCCCTCTGTAACCATCTCCTGTCCTGCAGGTTCTGGAAATGGAGACGTCCATCAGGTAAACATGACATTGACAGTTAATTTGTCTCTGCTTGTGGGTTTAAAACGTGCCGTGTGTGTTTTGCTGCAGGCTCGGAGTTCTTGCTGCCCGTCAGAGGATTCTTCTGCCTGCTGTGTAAAGAGTTTTATGGAGACGCCATTTGTGCAGAGGAGCACGTCACCACACATGCTCACAATGAGAAGTACAAGGTAACTAACTGTGAGAGTGCAAAATGACCACATATCCGCACAAAGAGAAAGTAGAGCAGCCGACAGATGACTTCAGGAAATGTTTTTTGGGCAAACGGGGGAAACTGAGGCCAAAAAGTGTTTCCTCTTGTACCTTCTACAGATTTTCACTGCCTCTGTAATGACGTATATCAAAATGTTCTGGTTTGTGAAACGAGGCAGAAGCCAGAAGCAAAGACTTAAAGTTCTTCAAATTTCTGGGTTTGGGAAGCTCTGTGTCGCTGGTCGATGAGTTCCTGCCATGGAAAGTGCTTTTGGTGGAATGTGACCGATGGTTTTTGTTGTATTGCTCCAGTTTTGGAGACGTTTGTCCACCACACGGTGGCTGTGAATGCAGCTTGTGCTGTTTGATGCCATTTAAGAAACACATGGGACAGAGACAGTGTAACAGGAAAATGGGTCATAGATGCAGAAACTGTGAACTTCCACGACATAAAAGCAGCATTATCCAAAGTGGGTGATAGATTATTTGGCTGTTGCTCAGTTCCGGTTGAAATTACGAGTAATACGTTTGTGTGAATGTCCCAGTTGGATCCGATGAGGTTCATGACGGCATTCACCCCCGTTTAAGTTAATCTACCTTAGAAGATGTTTTGGTGACAAGATTGGAAATATTTGTGTGCCAGTCTGAAGTATTTTTCTCACTGTCTGACTGTTTCAATGCCTCCTTCCCCAGAAACAAATGTTCGAGAATCCCTTGTATGAACAGAGGAGGAACCTGGACCGTCAGGCTGGACTGACATTAGAGACGAGCGCAAAGAAACGCAAACATGAAGATGATGAGAAAGGAAACAAAGAGAAGGAGGACAAGTCCAAGCACAAAAAAGAGAAAAAGGAGAAGGAGAAAAAGAAAGAAGACGACGATGCTATTCAGAAAGAAGAGAAATCTAAAGTTAAAAAAGAGGAGGAGGACAAAGTGAAAGTGAGCAGGAAAGAGCAGGATTTAAAAGATGGAGATGAAAAGTACAAACATAACAAGAAAGATGATAAACACTGGCACAGCAGAGAGGATGAGGTGAGGGCTAAATACAGCAGAAGAGACGAGGACGACAGACACAAATACAGCAGAGAGGAAGAGCATAGATACAACCATCGAAAGGATGAAGACGACAGATCTGACAGCTGTTCCAAACATGGGCAGAGAGGAGATGAGGACAAGCATAAATACAGTAAATATTCCGATTCACGATCAAAACACGACAGAGAACGAGATGAAGGGAAACCCAAGTCTGACAAAGAAGCTTTTAACATGCTTGATCAAGGGAAACCAGCAGGGAGACCAGCGGCCAGTAAACCTGAACCTCCACCAAAGCCCTGCGACCCACCCAAAATTCTCTGCGGGCCTAGTCCGGCCATGAGGGCGAAGCTCCGCAAGCAGAGCCTGGAAGCCAGCAAAGCAGCACCCGGGGCCATGACCGCTTCGTTTGGGAAGTTTACATGGAAAAAGAGAGAGAACACTCTGGCAAAAGAGGCTCAGAAAGTGGCTGCAGAGTTCATCAAGGACGACGAAGCTGCTGTGAAGCTGCCTCCGGTTTCAGTGGAAGACTCTTTTGCTAAATCTGTGGCCGTCGCAAAGGAGATTGCTGAAAAACTGGCAGGCCAGCCCAACATGCCGCCCCCCCCGGTATTTAACCGAGCCAGCCGAGGAAGGATTCGACCCAACCTCCCTGCACCCACCGCAGTCCTGAGGAAAACGGCCACGATGGGTAAACCTGCACCTCTTAATACCTTCCTCTCCATCAGACCCCAAAACACCAGCTCAGTAGGGCCCCCCCCTGCAAGATTCGGACCCTTCCCGGACCCTTTTACAAAGGCCCTGAATGATCAGAATGCACTTCTGGAGGGCGAACCTAGGCCACCAGTTGGTAGACCCAGGCCCTTTGAAACTATGCCTGCATCTGCTGCAGTTACAGCGGTGCCATCTGAGGCCGAACCTCTGCCACCAGGGTCGACAGCTGCACCGGTTGTGGTCAAACCTGCACCACCGGTTTCTAAACCCGTGCCAGTCCATTCAAAGTCTGTGCTGTCTGAGACTCGATCTTCACTGCCTGAGGCTAAACCCGCCACATCAGAAACCACCTATGCTTCATATACAGCCAAACCTGCACCATTTGTTGTGAAACCGGATCCACCAGTTTCTGAACCTGCACCAATCGAGTCAAAGCCTGTGTTCTCTGAGGCTAAACCTTCCACATCTGAAACCCCCTCTGCTCCATCCACAACCAAGTCTGCACCACCAACAATGATAAGGATCGTGTCTGACGTGGCAGCTCCCGGCGTCCCAGAAAGTGAACAAACTCGCACAGTGTTTGTCAAGCCACCGCCTCTCGTGACCGCAGGCGACAGAGCTCAGAACTCTGAAAAACTTAAGAGTAACCTGGCTGCAGCCAAAGCCCAGGACTTATTCGACATCTTTTACAGCAGCATTGGCCAATCAGGCTCCTCCTCCATGATTAAACCGGCAAAGGACACCAGAACTGGTGGGGGGAGTAACAATGACAGTCAACCGTCGACCCCACAAGCACAGAAAACACAACCTGAGCATCAGCCTTGCTCCCCGTCCCAACCATCAGCTGAGGTCCGTACATCCTTCCAAGCAGACCCAAACCATTCCCCAAGTCACCAAACCCGGCCAGAATCAGACATTCAGATTGCATCTGTTTGGTCTCTACAGTCCGGCGCAGCACCTGAAGTGACTCCATCTGAAACAACTCCACAAATCACCAACCTAAAACTGAATCCATCAGTCCAGTCTGAGGCTCGTAGTGCATCTCAAAACCTGTCCTCAACTCCCAAGTTGGAGTTGCGAACCGACCCACAACCTGAGCCTGCCGAGCTGGAACCGACACCTCAAACTCAGTCCCAGCCCAAACTAAGTCCTCCAATCCAAACAGAGCCACAATCTAAGCCGCAGCCAAACCAGGACCCACAGCCCCCTTCCCATCCAGAAATCCAACCTCACGCAGCTCCAGAACTTGTACCTAAACCAAGCCCAAAGACTCGAGGAAAGATGACTCAAAGAACTCAACCTCCCCCCCGACCCGTCCGACAAACCAGATCACAAACCAGATACCAGACCCGGCAACAGCAGCAGAGTCAGTCTGAGCCGGGGCCTGAGCCGGCTTCAGGAGATTCGGACTCAGCGTCTTCGGACCCGAAAGGGCTGGACACGTCAGATCCCGGGTCTGGGTCACATCCAGAGGAGGAGGCCCTCGGCAAGGGGGACTCTAAGGTGGCGGACATCACCCCTGACACCCTGGGCCTGCCCTCTGACGTGACCTCTCTGGACTTTGGGTACGATTTTAACTTTGAGTAGGAGCTGACTGGACTGAGTGGGGGCAATCTGGGAAGGGGGGTTCTTCAAAACCAATCATAAGATCATAAACCAGTTTTTCATCAATAAGTTACTGAACTTGAAGGCAGCTAGAGGTGGCGAGAAGGTTTCTCGTGCTGATGGACACCTTTGAAACACTGACCTCGGTTTGGAAATCACACATTCAGCTCTCACCTGTAGTGTCAGTGCTCCGCTGTCCACATACTTTTGGACATGTAGCGTATTTTAGATTGCACGGACGATACCCGCTAGTAGGATAAATCAGTTGGGTGTTGATTTAGAGTTTCGCCTGTGACTCTGTGGGCGACAGCAGACGGAGCTTTGCTAAAACGTCAAAGTGTTCCTTAAAAGGTCCCAGTTGTGTCTTTGTCCCAGGTTCTTAGAGAAAAACCCTCTGGTTCTTTCAGGAAAGCCTTTTCTTTCTCCTCCAGCAGGTAAAGTACTGGACTCCATTCATTGTTTTCTTTGTTTTCTGCTCAAGTTTGGACTCACATGTCAGTTTGTTTTTGCTCTTTGCATGATGACCAGATGTTTTCCACAGTTCAGGCAGTGAAATCAAAGAGGCAGCGAGGACCAAAGTCAGCTGCGTTAGTTTGGAAGCTGCAGTCGACATGTCAACTAAAGACCCAGCAGAACTCATTCCTGTTAAAGTGCATCTGCTTTTCTCCCTGCCTTGTGTTGTGGCCACTGATCTGTGGTCAGAGTCACTGTGTTTGTTGCTGTAAATAGTTTTAATAAAAGCTAGTGAGGAAACTTCGGCTGCTCGCTCTTGTTTGTTCTTTGCAGGAGTCTCTGCAGTGTTCATGTCTGTAGATAACACATGATGAGTTCAGGGGTTTCAGTTAAAGGACATATTTAGTGAAAAAATGAGATGGTCTCTTTTCTCTGTCATGATCCTGAAGACAAACCTTTTGTCAGGACTTTTCCTCGTGAAGATCTCAGTGTTAGTGAACCCACACAAGGAAAAGAAGTTTGTGTTGAAACGAGACGCATCGTTCAGCCTCGACACGACGAGACGTTCAGGGACAATTATACACTCGTCTTTTTAAGTTTGTCTGTTAGTGTCCGACAACATGATGAAAAGAAGTTGAATGTCATTTAAAAACCGGGTGAGACAGAGCAGCTCAGCGTGAGAGGAAATCCTCCGTCACAGACTCTCATCTCAGACTGAGGCTCTAAAAACCATCAGGCTGTAAATCTGGACCATCGGTGAGAAAATGGACGGTCACCTGTGTTTGCGGTTAATCCAGCAAAGTAAACAGCTGACACGTCAAACCACGTCATCATATCGATCCCAAGATGATGTAACGATCCCGTTTAGAAACCGGTTCTGCTCATGGACGGTGTGAACCGGAGAGGAGGCCAGCTGAGCCGCTTTCCTTCCTGAGACGACGCCGTGGAAACGACCCGGCGAGCTGGACGTCGTGTCCGTGCAGCTGTGAGTAAATGTGGTGCAGCCTTGATGTTTGTTCCCGTGATGCTGGTCTGGCTCACACTCACATCTGGCTGCACATCTGTCTCTCTGCTTTCACTGCACGAGTCTGAAGAAGGTGAATGAAATGTTGATGTCACCTTGGTGCCTTCAGACAGTTGACCTGAGTCATTTGGAAGCCGGTTGTGCCGCGTGTGCGTTTCTTTGTCCGACTCAGACGGCGGTTTCACGGTCCACATCGTGGAGGACGAGTCTCCTGCAGCAAAGGTAAGATGAGCAGCTTCAGATCAACATGGGTGAGGATGAAGATGATTCTTCACTGGTTTCATTTGGACCACATGCATGTAGATCCGCATCAGCACACTGAGTTTCAGGTCTTTCTGCTCTCGTGTTCTTGTTGTGTTACAGTTTGAATTGTAAATAAAACAAATGTTTTTGTGAAAAAACGTTGAGAGCAGAAACTGATTGTGGACAAACGTTTCATTGGTCGTATTAAAGGTGATGAAACCAAATCCTGTGAGTCGCGCAGACGCCCTGAAGTGACGGTTGTAGTCTGACGGGGACGTGTTGTTCCCCTGCAGCCGAGGCTGAGGAACAGATCGTCTTCACGGCTCATCTGTCCGACCGCAGGTAAACTCAAATAAACTGTTCTCACTAAACCGCTGACTTGTGTGCGGCAGCAGAGACTAACGGTTCAGGTCAGAGAAGGTCTGAAGTGGTTCTGGTTCCTGCTCAGCTCAGAGCTGCAGAACACAAGCTCATCCATCAGGGTGTTTGTACAGAGAAACGTGTTGCAATGATCCTTTAACAGAAGAACCGGTGATTTCACACATGAACTGAGTGAAAGAAGAAATGATGAGGCTTGTATGAAGTGTGACACTAATAAAGTTGGGCTGAACTCAGTGAACTCGGTGTGGTGATGTTTCTGACATGAACTGAGATGCTGATCATGTGTTCAAAGGGACTCAGAGGCTCGTGGGTTCAGAGCCTGCCGCTGCCTGTCAGCCCTCACTGAGGGATTAGAACACGAGCCGCCTGCCAGGACGGAGACTCAAACCAGCGACTCTTCATGGAAACACGTCACTGACAGTCTGAAGGCCTTTGAATGATCGGCAGAGCTTCCTCTCGGTCCTGCGTCTCTACACTGTTGTTTAACTTGTTCACCTGCAGGTGGCGCCCCGAAGCGTCGGTGAGCAGCTCTGTGTGACAGGAAGTGAGACAGCTGTTTGAAGTCAGCAGCTGCAGAGTCACTGACCTGGAAACTCCATGTGGATTAAAAATGTGCTGATTTGAACTCAGAGTTTCTTCATCAAACACTTTGATCAGATGTTAAAAAGCAGGAATCAGTTTTTTATCGAGTAGCTTTTCACACGACAGGATTTGGTTATTTTGGAGCAAAAGGAGCAAATTTAACTGAGAAAACAAACAAACGTCAAGAATCGTGACGAGAAAACAGAAAGAGACGCTGAGAGAATCCGACGAGTTTTAAAAGGAAGAGCTGCAGAGTTTAAAATGAGGATTTAAAGAGCAAAATATTGAGTGAAGGATGTGAAAATGTTGTCAGATCATCAGATCAAAGGTTGGACGTGTTGATTTACACATCAGGCAGCCGTGGAATGTAACTAAGTACATTTACTCGAGTTCTTTCTGCTAGTAGTCGAGTAAAGTTTAAGGTGATGCTACTTCTGCTGCAGCTCAGACGTAGATATTGTACTTTTTACTTCACTGAGTTCATGTGACGGCTTTAGTTACTAGTTACTTTACAGAGTACTAGTTACTGTACCGACTCCACTTTGGAAACAGGTGCAAACGGATGAGAAACTGTAAAAAACTGACAGTTTAAACTGAACTCAGCATGTGAGCTCCTCCAGGAGTCGCTGTGTCTCCTTATGACTCGATTACAAACCGTTCCTTCATGTTTCCATCGTCATCCTTCAGACCGACGAGCTGCAGCAGCAGGAACCAGCTTCAGCAGTTTGGGCTTCAGTTTTTCTCTGAAACTCTGATAAAATACTTCACATACAGAAAACTTCCTTCTGCCGCGTCAAACGCCGATCGAGGAAAGAGATTTTAAATGCTTCTGAACATCCTTTGAGCTTTCTTCACCTGCAGACCCACAAAACCTGAACAAACACCTGAAAGTGTTTTTCAAAATCAGCTGAGATGAAAATGAGACTAAACTTCCAGAATCACAAAGAGAAAACAGAAATGTACCATTAAGACCCTCAAATATATGTGACATGATGTGAGGATCTGATCCGCTTCACTTCGACTCCTGAAGCTGACGGAGCTGCTGCACCTTCACTGGGTCCAATCTGGGACTTTTACTCGAGTATTGATGAGGATTTTTACATTTTAAAGTGTTTTTTGAGACATTTAAATACAGTCATTGATTCCTGCATCATTCTGAATGAATCCTTCCCACCTCAGCTATAAATTCACTGTTTGGGTTCAACTCCAGGAGGAAATCCTGAAAGTTGGCTGCTGTTCAGTGATGGAGGCGTCTTTGGTCAGACGGTGTTTCGCAGCGTCAGGTTGAAGGTGCTTTGTTGCTGGGGAAGACTCGGGTCCTTCCTCGCCTCCCTCAGCCTCACCCTCATTATTTAACTCATGCAGCCAATCAGAAAAATACTTGGAAGCGTCGCTAGGCAGATGTGCGCCGTGGCGGCCAATCAGAGCGGCCGGGCCAGGAACGGGCGCAGGAAGCTGAGACAGACCGAGTGACAGGCGTCTGAGTCCCGGGAAGAGCATCACGGAGCTTCCGTGGGAAAGATTCCTGCAACTGAGTCAAGATGCCGAACAAATCCAAGAAGGAGAAGGTGAGCTGGTGGCCACACGGCCGCATCACCTCTCAGCCTGCACTTTGATTCATCAGAGGGCTTTCAGGAAGCCTTCATTTTCAGCTGAGCAGAGTTGAGACGTTATATTTTATCGAGTAGCGGCTAACCGAGCTAGCAGGCTAACCTGCTAAGGCCCCGCTAGCAGAGGACGGCTAAGCTAAGCTAAGCTAAGCTAAGCTAAGCTAAGCTGCTGCTGCAGGGAGCCCGCAGCGGCACAAATCAGTGTCCTCGGTGTCAGCTGGTTGGTGACAGTCTGAGGTCCAAACTGCACCTGAGCTGCCCGTCAGGTGAGACGTGACCGTGAGGTTTGAGCCGCTGTTTTCAGGGAGCGTCCTTGCTAACAGACGGATGACATGAGCGCTGCTGCCGCTGGAGCTCCCGGGAGAAACCGCTGGCCGTCCCCTGAATAATTCATCCTGTGGGAAGCAGGCTGGGCTCGGTATGAAGCTGTGCGGGCTGTGCGGGCTGTGCGGGCTGAGCGGGCTGTGACTCATCCGTGCGTGTCTGCCCTCATGAAACATGGAGGATGTGATGCTAACCAGCTGGGAGCTGGAGGGATGCAGGTCCGCTGATGGTATCATGTGAAAACCATCCGATGGCCGGAGACACATCATGGGAGCGCTGTGTGTGTGTGTGTGTGTCTGCACAGGTTGTGTATCCTCACACACACACACACACACAGACAGCTGTGTGTGTGTGTGCTAACTGCGCTGGTTCCTTCACATCCCTGCTGGTTTTTCTGCAGATCAGCTTCACTCTTCACATTAACTGTCTCTCTTTCAGGAAACAGCTGGTTTGACTTTTTCTGAACTGATGTTTGATGTCTGATGACACTGAGGGTCCCGGTTTCTCAGGGTCCCGGTTTCTCAGGGTCCGAAACGACGTCCTCAGAAGTCATTTTGTGTTCAGATCAGAGAGGACAGAGTGAGCAGAGGACAGAGTGAGCAGAGGACGTGAAGCTGCTGCCGCGGTGGTTTGGTTCCTGTTGGATTCGGCCTGTGGAGACGTCGCTCTCAGCAGTCTGACTTCACATCTGTCCTGTTTCTCTTTAAAATCTTCTCGTGCAGCTTTGAACCACTTTCACAGTTTGCTTGAGTGGATGTTGTTGATGTTTGCTTGGTTGTCATGGAGACGGAGATGTTGACATCACCTGAGTCACATGACAGCAGGTGGACGCGCTGCACCTGACGCTCAGGACGAAGGAGGGAAAACTACGTCACCTGCTTTACTCGGTTTATTTTCTGATCGACAGTCATTGATGATGAAAGTGATCAGAGTTTTTTACAAAGAGGCTTCAGATGTTCGTCAGCAGGTTTTAGTTCGTCGTCTCAAAGACGCGACTGTAACAGTTTCTCTGTCAGCAAACTTCACCAAAACCAGAAAAAGCCAGTCACGTGAGTTTCTTATCGTCAGCAGTAATTTATGAGCCCGAGTGAGCGGGGGGGCACAGACGTGTGAGACAACATAACTTATAATCTGATCGTTATCAATAAAACATCCTGATAATCGATCAGTTGTAGAGCTGACAATAAAGTTGTGACTCTGTTTTTTTTCCTTCGTGGTCGACAGAATGAAACTTAAAGATGAAAACTCGATTATTTCTGACAAACTGACGAATATGTTAATGAGGAAACGGCGAACGATGAGTCTCCTTCACAGGCGCAGCTGCCTGAAACTTCCACCACATGAAATATGTGAAATCTGCAGGTTGGTTTGTGTTTTTACTCAATGTTGCTTCCACTTTCCTCTGTGTGGAAACAGGAAACCACCAAAGCTGCCAAAAGCAGCATGAAGAACAGCAACAGCAGCGGCGGGAAGGATGCTGCGGCCGAGAACGCCGACGAGGTGAGTGTTTGACCCGTGAGACCCTGCTGACAGACAGACCCCCTGCTGACAGACAGACAGACCCCCTGCTGACAGACAGACAGACCCCCTGCTGACAGACAGACCCCCTGTAACATCTGGATGGAAACTGACAACAACACAAATCAGATTTTCCATCAAACGATGTTTACAGCTGTTTTTGAATCACGTGGACGAGCTGAAGCAGCTGAGGAGGACGTTTCTCAGGTTCCTGCTCTGTCCGGAGCTCCGAGCCATCAGCTGATGTTCAGACCACTGACAGAAGACCTCTGCTGACGTCAGGGCGCCATCAGCCTCAGCCGACCTCATCAGCTGATCCGTGTTTGTGTGCCGGCTGATGTGACGGCTGCTGCTGAGCGTCTTTGGAGAAACCAGGTTTATTCTGAAAACACAGTCAGCAGGTCAGAGACGCTGCCTGACCCGTGTGTGTGTGTGTGTGTGTGTGTGTGTGTGTGCAGGCCCAGCAGCAGCAGAGCGGCAGTAAGCGTCCCAGTAACAGCACGCCTCCTCCCACTCAGCTCAACAAGATCAAATACTCTGGAGGTCCTCAGCTGGTGAAGAAGGAGCGCCGGCAGAGCTCGTCGCGCTTCAGCCTGACCAAGAACCGAGAGCTGCAGAAGCTGCCTGCACTCAAAGGTGACTTCACTCCACAGAAACGCCGACCCCGTAGTTTTGAGCTCAGTGTCATCGTGTCGCTTCGGTCCTGAGCTGCAGCTTCATGACTCCTTCAGTCTGAACATGAAGCTTCTCCAAAGTTCTTGGTAACAAACTTGTTTTAAACAGTAAAACCTGACAAACGTCTCAAACGGTTAGAACTTCAGTCATTTAGTCAAACCTCTGAAGTGTCGTCCAATCAAGAGCCATCAGTTATGTAAACAGGAAGTCAGTAAAACCCAGCATCATTTTTGAAGACCAGATGTTTGGCTGAAGGGGTGGTGAGCAGATGTGAAGCTGCAGCAGGAAGCTGTTCGGCTCAGGATTTTAGTGACATCATGAATGAATCAGGTGTGTTTTCTGTCGTTCACTGACAGGAAGTGCAGACAAAGCGAAGCGTTTCGCTGAACCCGTGTCAGGATGTTCGACCGTCTGTGACCAAAACAAGTCTGAGCACCTCAGATCTTCTAAAGATCAGAGAGTCATCAGCTTCAGGTGTTTTTCAGACTCTTCATTAGATTTCAAACATGCAGTTTTTATTAGAAACTGAAAGAATCAACAGAACAGAAAAATCTGACAATAAAACTTGGAGCCTGAACGTCCCGTCACGTATCGCAGAAACCCGTCAGTTCATGAGTCCGGCGAAGAGTGTAGGACAGGAACCAGCCTGGTCACATGTCGGTCACATGTCGGTCACGTGTGTGTTTGTTCCTCGGCTGACTAAGCTCCGCCCCCTGTCCTCCTCAGACGCCCCCCTGATGGAGCGGGAGGAGCTGTTCGTGCAGAAGCTGCGTCAGTGCTGCGTCCTGTTCGACTTCGTCAGCGACCCGCTGAGCGACCTCAAGTACAAAGAGGTGAAGAGAGCCGGACTCAACGAGATGGTCGAGTACATCACACACAACAGCGAGGTGGTGACCGAGTCCATCTACCCCGAGGCCGTGCTCATGGTGAGGAACCGCACACACACACACACACACACACACACACAGACAGACAGACAGACACACACACACACACTCTGCGACTGAAACATCACAGCTCATCAACCTGAAGGATGATGAAGGCTAACGTGAGTTCTGTGTGTGTGTGTGTGTGTGTGTGTGTGTGTGTGTGTGTGTGTGTGTGTGTGTGTGTGTGTGTGTGTGTG
>JAQMCX010000007.1:1151080-1165633 GCA_029814765.1 Acanthurus leucopareius
CCCCCCCCCCCCCCCCCCCCCCCCCCCCCCCCCCCCCCCCCCCCCCGCGGGGGCGACCGCGGCGGACCCGGGGAGGAGACGGGGGAGGAGAGAAGAAGAGAAAACACGTGTCACAGATTTTTCCTGTTTGAAGCTTAAGTTTTTAAAAACAACTCAAAAGTTTCAAACTTTGAACTTAAACGGAGCTGATTGATCTGATTGGCTGACAGAATCAATTGAATCTCCTTGTTGTTGAGCTGATGAAGCGCCGGTGGGATGAAACACACCTGTCTGAACAGGTGGCACTCACGAAAAGATCCGTGAAAAACCCGCAGATCATCGTTGTCGTTTTTTAGAAGTGAGACAGGTCGGTGGGTTAGCCTAGCTCGAGCCGGTGTTTCTGCGGTTCAGGGATCAAAGTGCAGCTCGTGACGAGCTCCTCCACCTGTCTCACACCTGTCTGACAGGTGAACGGCGCTCTGCAGGTTGTCAGTGCTCTCTCTCATCAACTGACAGTCAGCAGGTGAGCTGCAAGATGATGATGATGATGATGGAGAGCACCTGGAGCGGCTAACAGCTAACGAAGCTAGCTGCTGTCTCTTTCGGAATAACTCTCGCTTTAATCCTTTTATCAGACTTTCTTCCTCTTCTGCACATTTTTTTATCGGAAAGAAAAGTAAGAAGAAATCACCAGGTGAAGTGTCAGAGTCTTACCTGTCTGTCTGTTCGTCTGTTCTGAGCGGTTAGCTGCTGCTAACTGCAGCTGCTGATCAGATGCTTCCGGGTACGTCACGACGCTGCAACACATCTGACGTCTGACGCAAAAAAACCCACCAGGAACTTTATTGACACGGAGGAAACATTATCTATCTATCAATCAATCTATCTATCTATCTATCTATCTATCTATCTATCTATCTATCTATCTATCTATCTATCTATCTATCTATCTATCTATCATTTTCTTTAAGTTCACTGGTTCATTTAAATTTAGTTTAATAACTTAAGGTGAAGTGATATTCTTGGCTCTATAAACACAGAAAAAACACAAGAAACCAAAAACATAAAAAATAAAACCGTAAAATTACTTAAAATTAAATTAACCTGTAATAATCGATTTCTCTTCTGAGGATCAATAAGTTTTTTTATAACGAGTGATGCTCCTGATCACCAGCAGGTGGTGCTGCTGATCACAGTTTCATATATTAAAACAGATTCAGAGTATGTTTCATTTATTTCAAACTGAGAGTTTTAACGGTTTCTGCTGTAATATAAAGATAATTTCTTGATAAATTAGTTTGCATATAAAACTCTGACTTTTTTAAGTTCATATTGTAATTAGCAGCTTGTCTTTAAGATGGAAAAAGCGTTTTCATTAATGATTAATAATAAAATAGAAAAGAAAAGAAATTCAAGTGTTTCATCAAACTTGCAGCAGGATTAATGTGAGGAAACGGAAATTAAGCGTCAAACTTGGGCTCTTATTTTAAAAATCAAAACCGGAAGCTGAACGATGTGATTTGACGATTTTACCAGGAAATGCACGCGCTGATCAATCAGCAGCGTGATAATTAATCATTCAGGGTGGCATCATTAAACAGTTAAAGTTACGGTCTAATTAAAACAAGGCGAGGACGCAGACAGAGGAGGATTAAAACGAGGCTCAGCAGGTGTGACGTCACCACCACCAAGATTGTCTATTGGTGGAGAGGAGTCGCTCCGATAAGGAGTTTCACACAGGTGATCATCGCACAGATGAGTTTGATTCAAGAAATATTTTTCTGTTTTTCGACCTAATCAGAAGACGAACTCAGTCACAAACAGCTGGAGGCGAAACGGAAATTATCTTTATGTTTTCACTATTTTAAGAGTGACGTCATCTGTTTGTAAGATGCTGAAATAGTTCGTCCAAGTTAAACTGCAAACATGTTCTGTTTCATTTGAAAAACACAAAGAGGCGTGAAGGTGAAACATGCGGTGAGTTCAGTTTTATCTGATTTACAAAACTATGTTTAATAAAACAGTTTCCGATGTGTCATTCTTTAAGTAAAGATTTTTTTTAAAAAGAAAGCAAATAAATTTATATGAAAGTCGACACCAAAACTTTAAACTCTGAGAAAATAAAAATCTCATCACAGTGTCCACTCACTTCGGTCTGCTGTTTTTTCTTAGTTATTTATTGCTATATAATTACTTACAACTTCAAAAAAGGAAATTATCGATATAATATTTAGTAATTAAATTTTAAAAAATCATCAGATTCGGCCCACTGTACTTTTTATTTAAATATAAGAGCAATTATTCTATTTATTATTGCTGGATAATTGTGTATGTAGTAGTAATAGCAATAGTAGCAGCAGCAGGAGTAGTAGCAGTATTATTATTAGTAGTAGAAGTAGTTATTATAGTAGTAGTATTAGTAGTAATAACAGTGGCAGTAGTATTATGAGCACCGTGTCCGTCCCCGGAAACACGTCAGAGTGAGACCTCCCTCCCTTCGCTCCTCTCCGGTTCTCATAGTAACGGTCACCTGCAGAAACACACCGGGACTCACCGAGCTCACACCGACCGACGGCTCGACCTCCTGCCCGGCTGCAGGACACCGACCCTCCGCTCCGCCGCCCGCGTCTCTGCGCTTGATCAAACCCGATCAATCGATACCGGGATCGATCGACTCTGATGTCCTCTGTGGTGGACAGGGACCGGCGCGTGGCCTGCGGCGGGATCAGAGACACCAGAGCAGCAGATGATGACATCAGCGTGTGAAAGTCCCGATCCTCCGCGCGTGAGCTGATCGATCATTTATCAGGTTAATTGATCTCTTTTTGCAGGACCAGTTGGAGCATGCGGCTCTGATTGATCAGCCGATCAGTCTGATTAGGGGATCTGTTTAAGACTTTGCTTATTAATATATGATATATAATAATTTATTATTGATAATAGATAGCTACTCATCCAAAAATGATCAGCCGACCAGTGTCATCATAGTTATTATTTATTGATCATTATTAAACCGTTTTATTTACAATCTAAAAGATAATTATTGATCACAGAGCAGAGAACAAATCAATAATCAATCTCCTTAAACTAATTTATCAATTTTTCTGTCTAATTTTAGCATGTTATCAGTGAGATCTGAGGCTGATGGGAGATCAGAGGGTTGTGGTTAGCTTAGCTTAGCATAAACACTGGGAACGAGTTTAGCTTAGCTTAGCTCCGTTTAGCTTAGCCTAGCTTAGCTCTGTCCAACATCTTGTCTTATTTGTTATTGATCCAAAGGAAAAGTGCATCCAAACCCAGTGCTTCAGACTTGTTAGCATGTGTGAAACTTCAGTTTGAGATGTGAGAAAGTTACTTTCTGTGTGGGAATATAACAGTTTGCAGGCACTGAACACTACGCCAGCATATCCCACAATGCAGTGCAGTGGTGACAACAGAAACAGACAGGGACCTGCAGTGCGAGGTTTCAAACGCTGACGTGTGCGTGAGGTTTAATTTGCTAACCGACTACGGTTCAGAACCTGCTTTCACCAGCAGGGGTCAGACTTCAGGCTTCTCTGATATCTGGTTCAGGTTCTGTTTTTTTGCATGGGTCTGCAGGTGTCCCAGTGCTCCCAGTGCTCCCAGTCCTGTCCAGGATGCTGCCGGCCTCCATCCAGATCACGGGGGAGCTGCTGTCGGCGGCCGAGGTGCAGGACATCTGTGAGAGTCTGAAGGAGGACAGCGTCCGGCTGCTGTCCGTCCGCGGCTGCCAGCTCTCCGACCGAGACTTTGGACGCGTTTGCCGCAGCGTCGCAGAGTCGCGCTCGCTCGCTCAGCTCAACCTCAACCTGGGCGTCGTCTCCAGCATCAGCCGCACACGTCACCTGGCCGACGCCCTGAAGGCCAACCGATCCCTGCAGACCCTGTTGTGAGTACAGACGGCTGTTTGCTTCACAGCCTCCTCTTATCTGATTGGTTATCAAAACAAGTGCCTCCCTGACTAAAACGTCTCAGTTTGATGTGTCTCCGCCCCCTCCAGTCTCCACGGCAGCCCGCTGTTGGACGCTGGCCTGGTGACGCTGAACTCGGCCTTGTCGACTCATCCGGCGCTGGTCTGTCTGGATCTGGGAGACTGCATGCTGGGAGACGAGGCGCTGGGCCTCATCTGTGGGATGCTGCCGCCCGACGGAGCGAAGTCAGGTAACAAACTGAAAACCAGTCCTTCCTGCGAGAGACCAGCAACCAGCCCAACACCTAACACTCACACGACCTCCTGCTGTCACCATAGCAACTGTCTGAAACACCTTAGCAACCACATGAAACAACCTGGTGGCACCGCTGTGACACGTGAGCCTCTGTGGTCGTTTTTAAGGTCAGGCGTGATGTTAGAGCCCTGAACCTGCTCGCCACGTTCACACGGACGCTTCTCGTCTGATGAAACAGGGCGACTGAAACAGTTTGGCAGGTGTGACGCCGCGTCAGCACACTTACTGATAAAACTCGTGGGACTCAGTTATTTCAGGCCGATAACCTGAATTCAGCTCCGAGTGACGAACTGCAGGTTTTAACGCGTTCCAGTCCAGGAAGCAGCAGCTTCAACTTAAACTTTATTCACAGCATTAAGACTCAGAAACCCCGAACTGTTCGGCTTGAGTTTGACATGTCGTCATTTTAAAGGTCACATGATCTCTGTGTGTGTGTGTGTGTGTGTGTCGTCCGTCTGCAGGTCTGAGGGAGCTCACGCTGAGCGCCAACCCCGGAATCAGCTCCAAAGGCTGGGCTCGCCTCGCCATCGCCGTGGCTCACAGCTCGCAGCTCCGTGTGCTCAACCTGGACTACAACCCTCTGGGTACCACACACACTCTGACACACAAACACACACACATAGACATACACCACACACACACACACTGACACACTGTGCAGCCATGCTTCTAAACGTTCTGCTCTGATCTTCCAGGTGATCAGATCGCAGGGATGCTGGCGGTTGCCGTGGCATCCAGCAGAACTCTGGAAGTTCTGGACCTGGAAGGAACTGGACTGACCAACCAATCAGCACAGGTCGACCAATCACACAGCTCCGCCCTCCACTTACCCGTCTCTGCATCGTGTCATTCAGCTGTTTGTCCAGCAGGAGGAGACGTTGGTCTGAACAACGTGCTCATGTTTCTCTTCTCCTCCTTCAGTCAGACGACCAGCTGATGAATAAATGTTGAATCTGAAACGAGTTCAAACCTGCAGGAGATAAAAAAAACAACCATGTGATCAGAGAACGAAAACAAAACCAGACAAACTGAAAGAAACGGAACATGTTTAGTCTCAGACGGTATGAGTGTGATTTATTCAACATGTCTGCAGAAAACATGTTGGTTCTGGTCCGTTCTGAATCTGGAGCAGAAGCTCAGAAGTTCTTCCTGACGCATTTAAAATGATCAGTGAGGTTTTTATCCAGGTGGTCTCAGGTAAGAGGTGAGGCCGCTGCAGAGCCACCGTGTACGACTGTGATGTTCTGACTGGCGTCCGTCTCTGTGTCCAGGTGTTCTTGGACATGGTGGAGAACTACCCGACCAGCCTGCGGGTTCTGGTTCTGGCGGAGAACGACATCAGTCCGGAGCTGCAGCAGCAGATCTGTGACCTGCTGTCTGAAGGAGAGGATGACGACGACAGAGAGGCCCCGCCCCTCCAGCCAGGCCCCTCCTCCAGTAGTGCTCTGCTGCCAATCAGAGACAAGTACCAGCCAATCAGAGACAAGTACCAGCCCCCCGCCTGGCTCCCCCACAGCAGTAAGGGCTGAACTCTGAGTTCTCCAGTTTATCATACTGGTTCTTCTGGTATCGTTTGTCAAAGTGGCTCCACTGGAGCCGCTGCTGGTTCTGCTGGTTCTGCTGGTACAGTTTACTCTGCTGCTTTTATGGGTCCAGTTACTCTCGCTGGTTCCACTTAATCAAGGCTCAGTACTGGTACTGCTGGTACAGCTTGCCATGCTGGTTTCACTGGTCTGCCTCGCCTGCTCGTATTAATGTTCAAGTTTGAGCTGAACTGTTCGTTCATGTCAGCCTGGTTCCCAGTTAAGCCAGTATGACTCGAGCCAATCCCAGTTGGGCCAAGCATCTGACCAGCCTGTCCCAGGTGAGCCTGGTTCCGTGTCAGCTGACCCAGTATTAGCCTGGTTCTGTGGTGTGTCTTCAGTTAGGAGGTTCTGTGTTCCGTGTTTTAGAGGTCTAAGTGTGAATGTTTTCAATAAGAAGCCCGTCCGCTCTCATGCTCATCGTTAATATTCTAAAGGATTTACCAGAAGAAGACCTGCTCTTCTTCTGTGGTTCCTCTGTGATTGTGCCCAGCTGTGTGGTCGTGTTCTGGTCTGAACCTGGTTCAGGTTCTGGTCCAGAACAGCTCACAGAGCTGGAACAGTCTCCGTAAAGGCTCAGTCACACCAGCATTTAAAACAGTGAGATCAGGTGACGTCACTGCTGTCATGTGATGGGGTGTGTGATGTCACTGGTGTAAATTTGTGTGTGAGTCGACTAAAGATGAACCTGACATGAAACAGTGACTCCGCCCCCCCAGTTAATCAACCAATGGCTGTGATTTCACTGAATGAACCTGATGTTTCGCTGTTTGAATGCTGCCGTGACTCTGTGAGGTCACAGTTTCCTTTGACGAATGAAAACGGAGGAAAAACCGAAGCTTCTGGTTTTACATGTTTAGTCATCGTAGCCTTTCAGAAGTCATGTAAAATAAAAAAACAAACTTCCAAACCAGTTTTTTGATCGATTTCCTGTGAGGAGTTCAACCTTCTTTTTCCTCTGAGAGTCATATGTTGGGATTGATTCAGTGTCAAGACTGTCAACAAAAACTAAGCTACAGCCAGCAGATGCTTAGCTTAGCATAGCCTATCTTAGCTTAGCTTAGCTTAGCATAGCATAGCTTAGCTTAGTTAAACTTAGCTGAGCTTAGCACAGAGACAGGAGCCAGAGGGGAGCAGTTAGCATGACCCTAAAACTTCTGGATAACATGTTGGATTTGTATCATTTTTATGAGAATCAGATTTCTAACAATGTTTTCTTTTTTTTTAAGTTAAATTTTTTTGAAAGGAGAGAAAATTGAGTGTGAAATGACCTGAAACCAGTGGCTGTCTGATCAAAGGAGATCAATCAAAAAGCTGATCAGTAATGTGGAATGGATGGACAGGATTGAGACTTGGTGGTCTGGTCCTTTAAACCTGCTGTGACGCTCAACATGTCGTTCTTTGACCCTACAGACTCCAGCCCCCAGATGATCTTGCTGACATCAGGTCTAGGTGAGAGCTTATTGGCTGAGACTGAGATGTGACCCCTCCCACAAACACACCCACTTCCTGTTTCCACTTTATCCTCCTTTGATGTGATTGGTTTGAATGTTCTGGTTCGTTTCTCTGCACTGCACTTCTCTGGGTTGTCAGATCACCTGATAGCTAGCAGCCAATCACATGCTCTGCATGGTGTGATGTAGCACCTGTGCATAGACCTGAACGAGTGAGTGGCAGCACAAAACCGTAACACATCCGGTGACTCTTGGACAGGTGTGTGTTCAGCAGGTGTGTTTCTGATGAATGTAGTTTCTGCTGTTCTGATGTCACAACAATAAAACTGTTTACAGCTTCGTAAGAACCAACGACTCCGACTCGTCATTGGCTGTCAGTCAGCGAGCTAACGATGCTGATGAGGTTAGCCAGAGCACAGTGTGAGTGCAGCACCCGCTGTGATGTCATGCTGAGGTCACAGCTTCACTGTCGACTGCACCTGAAACGTTCACCCTCCTGAAGGTCATGTGACACGGGGGGGGGGGGATGATCTGATCAGGGAGTGTGTGTGTGTGTAACATGTAAAATGCAGTGACTTCCTGTAGCAGCACCGCCCTGCAGGTTGGAGGAGGCATTTCATATATTTACATTTATGTTGCAGGAGTCCAGTTTTCTTCTGTTTCTCCTTTAAGCAGCAGCAGTTTGTGTGTGTGTGTGTGCGTGTGTGTGTGAGTATGTGTGAGTGATTTTGTGTGTGTGAGTGTGTGTGTGAGTGTGTGTGTGTGTGTGTGTGTGAGTGTGTGTGTGAGTGATTTTGTGTGTGTGTGTGCGTGTGTGTGTGAGTGTGTGTGTGTGTGTGTGTGAGAAAACCTGTTCAAACCTCACAAAACACTAAAGATGGAGGAAGTTTGATCGAAATGAAATTTTTCTGCTGAAGCTCAAAATTATTTTTGGACTTTTCCATCTTTGTTTGTCTTCAGGCTCCAAAAAGTTTCATCTCGTGACGCAGAAACGGAGACGAGCAGCCTGAAATGTGAAGAAGCAGAATGTTTGAAACTGTCGAGTGTTTTTCAGAAAAGCTGGAAGCTCATCAGCTTCACCGTCTGTGACTCCTGACACGCACGAGCTGCTGATTGGCTCTCAGGAGTCACATGGTCTCTGTGATGTGGCTGAGTGTTTTCACTGTGAACAGAAACGTGGACGCTGCTTCAGGATCAGATTCCCGCTGCTGCTGCCGGTAAATCCATCCGGTCCGTCCTGACGGAGCTGCAGGAAGCTGACGGGGGTTTCTGGTTATTCTGGGCTCGGTGACGTCCTGCGCTGATCCGGTGTCAGCCGGCCGAGCGACCGCAGACACACTGCAGCCGAGAGCAGAAACACACTGCAGCCAAAAACACACTGCACAACAAATGTGACAGGAGCTGCAGATTTTATTATTTACTTCCACAAATCAGAGTTACCAGACGGAAACCAGGGACAGTTACAGGCTCACTGTTGACAAGTAATGACAAGTAATGGAGTACATTTACTCAAACACTAAGCTTAGACCAAAGTACAAGTTTCAGGTACTCTTAGTTTACTTGAGTATTTCCATTTTGTGCTACTGTATACTTTTACTCTATTACATCCTCTCAGAAGTAAATGTTGCTTCTTCAAGTTCAGCACATTTATCTGATGCCTCTTTTTCCTTTCAGGTTTAAAAATAAAAATGAAACCAACAAATAAGTGATGAGGTTTTATTACGGGTGATCACATGGTGACAGTCAGAGTACAGAGTATTTAAACTGAGCTCCTCGTTCAGCAACATGAACACTGACACAGAACATGTGACTGAAAGCGCCGTCTGATCCTGCTCGAGGCGAAACAAACAGCCACCCAGCTAACGTCAGTTCAACCTTTTAACCCTAAAACAGCCTCATTTACAGAGAAACATGAGAATCAGCTTTAAAACAACCGGCCGAGTGTCGTCTGTCTGTTAAACCGACAGAAACGGAGCAGAAAGGACTCGATGGGCCTCCTGCTGAGCCTCTGATGGACTTCTGTCTGGTATGAAAGCAGCAGCTCACAGGTTGCAGAGCTCATCATTCACAGATTGTAATGAATCCTCTGACTCTCAGCCCTGAACATCTCACACTCGCTCCACTGATCAATCGCACCAATGAACGAGCTCTTAGAGCTGCAGAGAGACGCAGTGTTTCAGTGTCACTGCCTCATTAAAGGGAAGAAGCAACACATCTGCTGTGTGGAAGCACATCTGTGCCAGCTGTGGTTCCACTGCTATGAACCCCTGTGACTCTTCTGTGGCTCAACACATCTCAAATCAGTTTTTATCATGAAAAAGTCCAGGAATCTTCTCCTCCTCGTCCTCTCTGACAGTCACATGTTGCCTCGCATCGTGTCTGCACACAGAGGAGCAGCAGCTGGTTGGCTTAGCTTAGCATAAAGACTGGAAACAGGGGAAAGAAGCCACCCTGACTGCAGAAAGGTGAGAACATCCACTGATCAGCAGCTGTAAAACTCCCTGCTTCTGCTCCCTGTTTCTCTTTTGTTCAGTCTGGAGGTTTTTGGAGGTCGAGTTCTGGATCGACTGCTGAAAGGTGATGAACCTCGTCCTCTCTTCTGCTTAAAAAATCGTCTGCCAACACTTGGACTCTTACCTGGTTTGTGTTAATCTGAAGTGGGATTCAGAAGTTGTTTATAAACTGACAATACATAATTATAAAGTTAATAAATTCATTTAAATGACAAAGTTTGCAAAATGTTCTGTCCGTCTCATCATGTGTTAAAGATTCAAATCCAACGTTACACAAACATCAGACCTGCAACATCGTCTCTGCACGTTTCTGACTGTTGCTGTGAACTCCAGCTCAACGTTTCCAGGTGTTTCCAGGTGTTTGGGAGTTCTCCTGCAGATGTTTCAGTGGTGGTGTACAGCCCTCCATGCCTCTGGAGGGCGCTGTGTGTGCGCGCTGTGAGCAGCTGTGAGACATTTTGTTTGTTAGCAGACCAAAGTGACGAGGAGGCGACTGTGACGAGCAAAGCAGCGTTGTGCTCTGCAGAGTGGGCGGGGCCTGTTACACTGTCTCTATCAGATCCCCACCTGGACCCAGTTCAGCTGTGTGACGGGTCGAACTCTGACCTCTGACCTCTGACCTCTGACCCCACAGTGCTGGCTGAGAGCTCGTCCTCCCCTCTCTCCTAGTGTTCGCTCAGTCTATATGACCTCAGTGTTCAGTCTCTTCTTCTCTGGTTCTGCCACGTTCAGGAAGCTGATGTGACACTCCTGCTCGTCCGTCACTTCTCTCCGGCTGCTCCTCTGACTCCGCTGCTGTGAAGACACTGACGATGATGATATCACCTGCTGGCAGGGGGTGTGGCCACAGTCTCTGCAGTGACCCTGCAGAACGAGTGTGGCGGTCAGCACTACCACGCCCACCGTCAATCCCGCCAACACCAGCAGGACGATGAGCTGGAGCTGCGACAGGCCGGCAGCGTCGCGCTCACTCACAGTCACTTTGAACAGCCTGTCGCCATGATGACTGCTGTTACCGCTGCTCCTGGTGCTGCTCACCTGGCTCTTACCCCTAGTGGTCAGGTGAGGACTAAGCCCTCCTCCCCCTCCCTCCCACCCCAGTGTCGTCCAGCCATGGTCGTGGTCGTCGTGGCTCATCAGCGTTGACTCACAGGTGGCTCCGGTGTAGCCGGGCCGGCAGATGCAGTGGAAGCCTCCAGCGCGGTCAAGGCAGCGGCCGGCGTTGAGGCAGGGCCGACTGGCGCAGTCGTCCAAGTTGACGGTGCAGAATCGTCCGGTGAAACCGGTTGGGCAAACACATGAGAAGCGGTTGACGCCATCCAGGCAGGTG
This sequence comes from Acanthurus leucopareius, assembly GCA_029814765.1. Taxonomy (NCBI): domain Eukaryota; kingdom Metazoa; phylum Chordata; class Actinopteri; order Acanthuriformes; family Acanthuridae; genus Acanthurus; species Acanthurus leucopareius. The sequence continues at coordinate 1,162,187 of JAQMCX010000007.1, forward strand.
GCGCCGTTGGCACACGGTCTCATTAGGCAGTCGTCCATGTCGGTCTCACAGCGTGGACCCGTGAAGCCGGCCAGGCAGCGACACGTCAACTCTGCTGCAAAGCCATCAGCGTCTTCACACAGACCACCGTTTTTACAGGGAGACCTGTGGGCAAAGCAAGAACCAAGAGGAAGAAGAAGAAGAAGAAACCATTAAAGAATCCACCAACCGTCTGATGCAACAGAGAGATGCAGCTTTGAGAGTTTGGTTGGAAATGAATTTGATTGTTTCCATGTTTGCATTCAGTGTGAGTGTCTGGACACCTGGACAAACCTACGCAGTGATGAGATCACCTGTACACACCTCTTCTGATGACAGGGTCCCGCCTTCAGCTGACAGTGTCTGCCGTGGAAACCTGCAGGACACACACAGGTGTACTCGGCGCTGTCCTCCATCACACAGGTGGCTCCGTTCTGACATGGCTGCTGCTGCGAGCACACGAACAGGTCTGAAACAGCAACCGGACACGGCTCGTCAGGGAAGAGTTACTTTATAGTTTTACTCCATTACATCTGTCACAGACAGTGAGTACTCGTGAATGAAACTGACAGGAGAGCAACTGAAAGCCTGATGAGGCTTTTTTACGCTGAAGGCTGAAAGAGTCCATGTTGGATCCTTCTGACAGCGAGTACTTTAACCCCGACAGGATGCAGGACTTCTGCCTGCAACAGAGTACTTGTATGCTGTTGTATCGTTACTTTACCTCACTAGAACATCTGATTACTCCTGGCAGCACTGACCTTTGTCACAGAAGCGCCCCCCCCAGCCTGGCTCACAGCTGCACTGCCATGGCTGCTGACAGGAACCGTGCAGGCAGCCGGGCATCGGCACGCAGCGGTCGCAACGCTCGCCGTCCCAGCCGGGGTCACACCTGTAAACACAGACTGTCATGTGACCCATCCTGCCTTCGTTAACACACCAAGTTAAACTCATGTGAATGAGATGATTATTGATTAGTGGACCATCGATGAACGACTCACCTGCAGACTCCCGATTCGTCACAGTGGCTGTTGGTGATGTCACAGCTGCAGTCACTTCCTGCAGAGAAGAAGAAGAAGAAGAAGAAGAAGAAGAAGAAGAAGAAGAAGAAGAAGAAAAATGTTACAGTTGATGGCTGAACTCTTTTTTTTCGTAGGCCTCCCTCTGCTGACTGGCTGCCATATTTTAGTCAGAACTTGCAGTAACTCGTTTGGCCTGTAGGTGGGGCAACGGATAAATGTGGAATTAAAAATATCGAAGTGAAGATTGTCACAAAGTTCTGGTCCACGTTCAGATGAAAAACTGATGAGTCTGCTGGCATTTAAACCAGGAACCCACCCAGTATCTCCAGTGTTCCCAGTGTGTGTGTGTCCTCAGTGCGTCAGCTGTCAGGATGGTCCCTGGTGAGACATTAGCAGCAGCCAGTTTGACCTCTGACCTCTTACGAACGCTGAGCCACGTGTCGCTGTTCAGCCTGTCTGTCAGAGAGACAGCTGGACAAACAGCAAAGAGCTGCTGGTTTCCAGTTAAACACACAGAGTCGACTTCGGCTGCTCATGACGTTCAGCGGGACTTTGTGCCTACCTTTAGTTAGCTACAGTTAGCATGTTAGCATGCTAAACTCAGTGGGTGAACATGGTAACCATACTTGCTAAACATCAACATGCTAGCCTTGCTTTCTCAGCATGTTAGCATGTTAGCATGCAGCCTCACAGCTCCTGAAGGTCTGCAGTCATTTCCAGCAGACATCCAGGTGTGACGAGTTCTGCTGCAGATGTTGGAAAATATGCGTAATGTTTGATAAATGTCCTCAAGTGATGTCACTTGAGTCGACTCCTTTTTCTTCTAACAAGCCTTTTTTTGTTCTTGAACTCGTCAAACGACACTGGACACTGGTGGACTGTTTGGTTTAATCAGTTTTGGGGGAAATCAAAAACAGTTGACACTCAGTCCCTAAACGCTGCACATTCCCAGCAGTACTTGAACTCACCAGATTCATAAGGTTTCATTTGTCTTTTTTTTTTTGAGAAATAAACTGATGACAGTGAAGGCATCACCTCTGTGGCCTCTTGTCTCCAGATGATTATTAAATGTTTTTATGAGCAGTTTTCAGTTTTATTTCCTGTCCAGATGATCAAACTTGAGCTGAACTCCGGCATCACGGAGGAGATGTTAGCAGAATGTTTGCTCTGTTTATAGACCAGCAGCCATGACCTCTGACCTCTGAGCTCTGAACACAGGTGGCAGATCGAGTATCAGTCGGAATTTGGGAGGATTGTTTTCAAAGGAAGTCCTGACAGAGAGACAACAGGCTCGTCCTCGAGCTTGACCGGCGGCCCCGCCATCGGCCACCGGTAACGCCGCCCGAGTGTCACATGACTGGAACGACAGCTGGGAGGTGCTAAGTGTTATGTGAGAAGAGCCAGACAACAGCGAGCGGAGGGTTAATCTGAGCGCGCTCAGTGAGGATCCACGTCTGTCCAGCTGGACTCTACGATGAAGACTTCCTGCTGCTGTTCACACAGAAAGGACTGTTGATGCAGCGACACCTGAAGTAAACACGGTGATGTCAAGGACCACAAAGTGTACAAAGTTTTCACATCAGCCAGTCAGTTACAGGCAGTTTGATGGATCCTGATCATCAAAGGGTTCCATCAAAGCATCCCTAATCAATATTTTACTAATCAATTTTTTACAACTCAATCATTTAAAATTCAATGCGTCGACTTTTTAACCCTTTAATTATTTTTATCCTCAGTGACGTTAACAAGGTTTTATTTTGAGTTTCAACATTTCTGTAAAAAAAGAACACTGATACAGACAGACAGACAGACAGACAGACAGTCAGAGAGGGAGACGGACGGACAGACAGGCAGACAGACAGACAGACAGACAGACAGACAGGCAAACAGACAGACAGGCAGACAGACCGACAGAGAGGGAGACGGACAGACAGACAGAAAGACAGACAGACAGACAGACAGACAGACAGACAGGCAGAGGGGAGACGGACAGACAGACAGACAGACAGACAGACAGACAGACAGAGAGGGAGACGGACAGACAGACAGGCAGACAGACAGAGAGGGAGACGGACAGACAGACAGGCAGACAGACAGACAGACAGACAGACAGACAGACGGACAGTCAGAAAGACAGGAAGAGAGGGAGACGGACAGACAGACAGGCAGACAGACAGACAGACAGACAGACAGGCAAACAGACAGACAGGCAGAGAGGGAGACGGACAGACAGACAGGCAGACAGACAGACAGACAGACATGCAGACAGTCAGAGAGGGAGACGGACAGACAGACAGGCAGACAGACAGACAGACAGACATGCAGACAGTCAGAGAGGGAGACGGACAGACAGACAGGCAGACAGACAGACAGACAGACATGCAGACAGTCAGAGAGGGAGACGGAC